>CATKHJ010842361.1:0-15021 GCA_949750685.1 Vernicia montana
ATTTTCTAAATAAATTTATTCTTATTTTTCAACCATTATTTATGAATTTTATAAATATAAAAAAATATATTAGTAATACTATATATATATATTAATAAGTAAATATATATAAGTAATGTATAAAAAAATTAATAAAATATATAAGTAATACTAATAAATAAAATATCTCCAATTATATATATATTGTGAGTTTAAACATAAATAAAGTCTAATTTTTAAATTTTGATACATTAAATTCTACTATCTAAAAGCATCAAAAATTGAATTAAGATAAGACAAAAAAAAAATTTAAGTGGGGAACGGGGATCCCCGCGGGCACGGGGATGGAGACTAAAAGGCGGGGATGGGGATGGGGGATGGTACCCACCCCCACCCCCCCACCCCGCCTCGCCCCATTGTCATCCCTATCTTCCGAGGACTTATGTGCCTCGACTGTCAAGGTCTTCAAAGAAATCCAGCCTCATCAATAAAAGACTTCAAGAAAACCTGCCTCATTGATGGAGGACTTTAATAATAATTGGCCTCGACTTCTCGAGGACTTTAGATAAATAATCTGTCTCGACTTCTCGAGGACTTATATAATAATTTGCCTCAACTTCTCGAGGACTTATCTTCCTCGACTTCTCGAGGACTTATCTACCTCGAATTCTCGAGGACTTTATATAACGAGGACTTTAGAAGTCCAGTCTCATCAATAGAGGACTTCAAGAAAATCTGCCTCATTGATAGAGGACTTTAATAATAATTTGCCTCGACTTCTCAAGGACTTATCTGCCTCGACTTCTCGAGGTCTTTAAAGATTTACCTCATTGGGAGGTCTTCATATATTTGCCTCAACTTCTCGAGGATTTTAATAATAATTTGCCTCAACTTCCAAGGACTTATGTTCCTCGACTTTTCGAGGTCTTCATATAATGTGCCTCGACTTCTTGAGGACTTTAGAAGTCCAGCCTCATCAATAGAGGACTTCAAGAAAACCTCCCTCATTGATGGAGGACTTTAATAATAATTTGCCTCAACTTCTCGATGACTTTAATAATAATTTGCCTCGACTTCCAAAGACTTATGTGCCTCGACTGTCGAGGTCTTTAAAGAAATCCAGCCTCATCAATAGAGGACTTCAAGAAATCCTGCCTCATTGATGGAGGACTTAGATAATAATTTGCCTCGACTTTATCAAAGACTTATCTGCCTCGACTTCTCGAGTTCTTCATATAATGTGCCTTGACTTCTCGAGGACTTTAAAAGTCCAGCCTCATCAATAGAGGACTTCAAGAAAACCTACCTTATTGATGGAGGACTTAGATAATAATAATATGCCTAGCGTTCGCAAGGTCTTAAGAAATTCACCTCACCTGGAGGTCTTCTCATATCTGCCTCGCCAGATGAAGACTTAAGATAATAATAATATGCCTAGTGTTCGCTAGGTCTTTAGAAATCCACCTCACCTGGAGGTCTTCTCATATCTGCCTCTAGGTCTTTAGAAATCCACCTCACCTGGAGGTCTTCTCATATCTGCCTCGCTAGATGAGGACTTAAGATAATAATAATATGCCTAGCATTCGCTAAGTCTTTAGTGCCTTGTTTTGACAAGGTTTGCCTATTGGACTATCACCTGGACTACTTGTCATATTTGACTCTTCGCTTGGACTTTCATCTTTTAAGCTAGTCTCAATAGGATTTAAGTGATTTCTTTTCTTTTCTTTTCACTTTTTTTTTTTTTATAATCCTTTATAAAATACAGGATTTTCTTTTACAAGTACATTTAAATGATTGTACACTTTATACAAATACAATACTATTTGTTAAAATGAAATGACTTGTCTTCAGACAGATTCGTTTGTTCGCATGCCTTGCATAGTTGTTGAGTACTTTATCATCGTTTTATTTATTTCTTTATCAAGCTATTTTACAGTTGATTTAGCTTCTGTGGAGAGCTTGAGAATTGCTTTTGTGAGTTATCTCTCTTTCCCCCCACGAAGAGGGAACTTTTCCCTTTGTAGTTTCTTTGATAAAGTATGAGTCTCTTCAGCTCTTTATTTTCTTCTTTTGTTTCTTTGTATCTAAATTTGATCTCTTGCCTAGAGTTCACTACATCTTTCACCTAAATTCACTAGGGCTTTCGCTTGGATTCACCAGGTCTTTCGCCTGGATTCACTAGGTCTTTCGCCTAAATTCACTAGGGCTTTCGCCTAGATTTACTAGGACTTTCGCCTGGATTCACCAGGTCTTTCGCCTAGATTCACCAGGTGGACTTTTCTTCTCTATTGTAGAGAGTTTCGCCTGTTGAGATTTAGCCTGGAGTACTTGTCATAATTGACCTGTTGTCTCTACTTTCCTCTTTTAAGTCTATCCCAATGGCTTCTTTGTTGTACTCAGCTTGTAAACTGGTTTGAATAATTTGATATTTTTTGCCAAGTTGAGCATTGTTATGCTTGATGCTTTTATGCCAAGTCAAACACTGTTATTCGTGTCGAATGACAAATTATGTAATCTTTTCTGTCACAAACAGGGATTATACAAGCATACTTACAAATAAAATATCATATGTGTGATTTATGAATCACAAATTCATGCAAGATGCTCATTCTGGCTATATGGCAATATTTTCAGAAAAATATGCATATGTGTACTATGAATTCATGCAAAGTCCAAGTAGACTTTAATTATTTTATGCTCAATAAAGAGTAGTTTAGTATCATTTTTTGCTAATAAAACATGTTGTGAGCTAAAATTAATTCATTTAAGTAATGAATTTCAATTGAATCATGCACAATGATTTGCATGTAAAAGTGATTTTGTGCACTTTGAGGGACTCTTACTGCCCGCAAAAATAATAGATTCACTCAGAATCTATTTTAGGAGAATAATTTGCTTTAAATATCAATTTTTGAGCAATATTTGGCATATAAAATGACATTTGGAAGCACAATTAAGCATGCATTATCCTCAGTTATGGCATATCATTTTATGATGTATGATCATAGCAAATAATTAATTCATGCCAAAATATGCATATATTTGCATTTTATTTAAGTAATTAATATTGCGAAATTTAAATTGAAGCATGAAAAATATAAACATATTTGGATTAGGCACTTCGCCTTCGGCTTCGTCTCTAGGCTTAGCCCTGCGGCCTTCGCCCTTTGGGCTTCGCCTCTTCGACCTTCGCCCTTTGGGCTTAGCCTCTTTGACTTCGCCTTTCGGGCTTCGTCTCTGGTCTTCGACCTTAGTCTCTGACCTTCGACCTTCGACCTCTGTCTCTGGTCTTTGGTCTTTGAACTTCGCCCTTGGCTTTCGGCTTCCTTGGCCTTCACCCATTGAGCTTCGCCTCTTCGCCTCTTCGACCATAGACTTTTGTCTCTAGTCTTCACCAATTGGGCTTGAAAAATCCTGTTTCACATACAGAATTTATACAGTAATAATAATGTGCCTCATTTAGAGGTCTTCAAAGAAATATGCATCGAGTAGAGGTCTATGATGCCTTGCTGATCGAAGGCTTTTGCCTAGTCGAACTAGGACTTTAGCGCCTTTTTTGGACTTTTCACTCGGACTTCCTAGGTCTTTTTCCTATTGGACTTTCGCCTAGACTCAGTTTGGCATTTTCCCTTTCTTGTAGGGGGGCCTCATCAGTCTTTTGGGCTAGTCTCAAGAAGGTTTTATTTGCCTAGTCTTACTGTCTCTCAGGCTAGTCCCATTAGGCTATTATGCCTCGTCTTCCGAGGACTTTCATTATTTACTTATTTGCATTTTATTTCAACAAATAATACTGCAAAATTAAATTTAAAGTATAAGAAATATTGAAAACTTATTTGTAATGACGTGATTAGCCTTAGAGATTGTTCAGAAAAATTTCCAGATCCATAGAGACGCATTTTGAACTGAAAAAGTAGCTTTTTCGCAGTTCGGCTAATTGATTTGCAGTGTTCGAATACGCGTTCAGAGTGGAATTTCGACGAAAGGGCTTCGGATTGGCGATGTACACGCAAAACAAAAATTTTTGGATTTTCGGGCCTCACCGGCCGGTGACTGGCGTCTCGCTGGAGATGTCGTTTGGAGGTAGGGTAGATACCATCAGCTTCATCTTGATGCCAGGATTCCAGATCTGTCAGCCACTCGCCATGAAGTACCGCCGTTTGGCCGAAAATGGCTTGCAAAGTTTCGGTAGCCATTTTTTTGATATCCTTCTCCGGTGAAGTTTTGGCGGCATGGTTGGTACCAAAATGATGCTGGGACTGAGACGAATCCATGGACACCAAAATCATCTGAAACCGACATCGGAGCTGGTCGGAATGTGCATTTGAATTCTCAGTAATCGAAAATCTTTGGGCAGCGATTGCGCCGCCGTTCGCCGGCTGTTCGCAACGGGTTTGGTGTTACTAAGGTCGCCGGCATCCAGACTTCACTTTGGTGGAGGTAGTGACAGCCACTGATGGTGGAAGGTGGGTGGTTTGAAACCCACCGCCTCCGTTTCTCTCTCCCTCACATTTCTCTCTCTTTGACTTCCAATTCTGCCTTTTTTTTTTTTTTTGTTGATCATCCTTTTTCGAATGTTTTTGGTAATGATTTTGACACAGGTTTGTTGATCGATCACCGAAAAAAATTAAGATTACCGAAAATATTGAATCCGGTGAAAATAAAAGAGCAGAAACACGACATTCTTGTGCCGGTTCCCACAGACGACGCCATTTGATGAGTCCTAAAATCATCCGGTACTGTTGATGGAGGGCCTGGCTAGGGAGTAGGACCTGTGAACAGAGAAAAAGAGGATCAATGGCTCCCGAGGGTTGACCCCCGGAGGAACCTCCGATGCCCAAGTCAGTGAGAGAGTTTGGAAAGGAGAGAGAGAAAAATGGGTTAGGATCTTTTCACTTTACCTTTTCATTACCTTTTATAGGGAATGATAGGGACCCCCATGGACGCGTGTCCTATGCCTATTGGAGGTCATTTTTGTCCTTCATCAAACAAACACAGGAAAAGGGTTATTTTTTTATGGATTCAAGATGATAGCTTTTTCTGATTTTTTTTTTTTCATTTTTAGGATTTAACTATAAGAACCTGACAATTGGGGAAAACAAAAAGAAATAGTTCTATGGAAATAGAACCCTATATGTAGGTTAGGGAACTACTAACTCTTTAAAATTTAAGAGGAACTTTAAAACTCAATTAAAGAGAAACCTAAATCTCAAAGAGATATGGCTAGACGTCTCACAGGGAGAAAACCTAAACTCTCATAGGGAGAGAACTAATGAAAAGGGTAACTTTTCTTAATTATTATTATTTTTTACTACTATTTAGTTTGGATTTTAAATCATACCTTCATTGAATATTATGTTTATCCTATATATATATATATATATATATATTCAACTACTACTTAGTTGTAAACTAAATAGTAGTAAAAAATAAAAATATATATAATTCTGATGAAAATAATAAAAAGAAAGAAAGAAGTGAACGGAATGGAAAAGAAGCGTCCATACTTCAGATACTTTAGTACTTTATCGGTGGATAAAAGAAAATTTCAAAAAGAGTGAAAAGAAAGAAGAAGAATTGAGATCAGGAAACGGAGAAGAAACAAAGAGGAAGAGAGAATAACTTGTTGTTTTCTTCTACCGCTCAATTTCTTGTTCTTTTCATTTCTACTACCCTTCACATGCACTCACATTTTTTTATACAGGTTTTTTTTTATCAAATCCATCTCTTCAATTTCTTGTTTCCTGCCTCTAGGTCCGCTTCAATTTGTTTATCCCGTTTCAAATTGGTTGATTCAGGTGTATCATCCGATTCACTATCGAATGTACGTAAAATCCAAATCATAGGCCATATATCGGATCGGAACCCCAAAATTATGTTTCATATCGGCCGATTTGATTCAAAATGAGCGATATTTAAAACCATGCTCATAAATCATAATCATCATTTGGACTCCACTAATAACAATGCAGCTATCCCTATCAACAATTTTAGCTAACAATTTAGACAAAAACAAAATTTTTAGTGCATTTTATTCACTATTTGATTCATCTTCCATATATGGGATTTTGCAATAAACATCAAAGTTCTATAGAGATATAAAAAGAGATATAAAACAATGTTTCATTGTTTCAATTTTATTCCAAAGCAACAACAAAAAGGATGTCTTGAGGTACTTCTTCTAAAAGAATCATATCCTTAATAATTTGCAAAGCTAATCTGGCCAACATATGGGTCACTTTATTATCACATCTCTTTTCATATAGGTCACATTATTATCATCTTTTTTACCAAAGGAAAACATAACATAATGAAAAGATAAACATAAAAAGCAAATGTCTTCCAAGATTAAATGTAGTGGTTATAAGCTTATACTTGAACTCTTGACACCATTGATAACTAAAATGGAGTCACTCTCAACAATTAAATCGGGCCAAATCTCTTGCTGCACTATGCTTAGTCCTTCCCTTATCGCCAATACTTCTACCATTGTTACTTCACACTTTAGCTGCAATTTTTTCTATAATGACAAAAGAATAGTCCCTGTTATGTCTTGTAATGCTGTTCCAAGACCAACCAAACCCAAAGACTCATTTATTGCTGCATGCCCGTATATACATTAAGTTTCCACTTGTCAGCTGCTGATGGAGACCATTTAACAGGGAGAGAAATTAAGCTAGACTTTGTCACTTGATTAGAGTTGGTACTCATGAATGAAATCAGCAGCTCTACACACTAAGCTCGCTCTTCTGCAATTTATTTTACGCCAAAACTTATTCCTATCACCCTATAGCTATGATGCATAGAAACGCCACTCATATAGCGTTTACACATTTTTGAAATATTTCGGAAGCCAAAATTCGTGTCTGAAACGTATTGGGCACGTTTCGGTAATTTGGGTAAAACAGGAAACATGTTTCTCGCGTTTCTTAAAAAAAATATATCCTAAAATAACACGATTAACATACCTGAATCCTTTTTAAAATTTAAATACCCTAAACTAAATAATAAAATTCCTAATATTCTTCTTCAAAATTCAGCTGCTACTGACGATAAGAAATATAGAAAAATCATCAGGTATTTAATCTCATTATGTTCTTTACTTTTTCTTTTTCCATGACTGCTTTTTTGTTCCTGAATTGAAGCGCCACTTTGAGTCTTCCATTTACAAGCTCTGTGATTTTTTTTTAGGGAATTCTCTGTGATTTTATTTTAAAAGCACTGGTTATGTGTAATACCCCAACTACATATTTACCTTATATGCAAAGAGTATGGATGAGTATTATATGTTAAGTGCCAAGCCATAAGTTTGAGTATGAATTTTTTGCATTTAAGTTAGATGAACACCAAATGTTGTGATGGATGAGTGAGTGTAATTGATTAAGAATTATGAAAGAAACTTAAATTGGAATAGTTAAGTTCAAAATTTATATATTCTGTTTTGGGTCAGAAACTTGAACCTATATTTTGTGGACTTAGAAAAAGAATTAGAGAATGTCAAAACATGAAAATTATAGATTTATGTCTCATCTAAATGCCCATAAATCAATTTTGCAAAATATGAGGTGTGTGGGGAAATATTATTCTTGGATTAGGACTAACTCATATTGCTATTTTGGTAAGAAGTCTGAGATTATGCATTTGCTTTGATGACCTTAAAGGCTGAATTGGACAAATTTTAAAACATAAAAAATGTTCATTTATGTGTAAAATAAATGATAGTAAATCAGTTTTTCAATTGGATATATACATTATGAGTTATATCAAAGAATGTGGGGACTGTTCAAAGTGAGCTTGAGCAGATACAGGACAAGGTTTGAAAATTCACTATAAATTATGCGGTACATATTTTGAGCTAAATTTTGGATATATTTTATTTTTATGTGTTTAGTTTAAGAAAAAAAAAAGAATCAAATCATTTGGATAAGTGTAGCCAAAGTTATTACAAAATAAGTGAATGAAGGTCAGGACAAACTTTAAGGAGTAACTTTGAATTGTTTACTGCTTCAAAGTCATGCTCGTGACTCGTCTGGGCCTATAAAACAAGTAATTTAGGCCCAAACACACCATTTATCATTTCCTCTCACTTTTAACTGGTTTTAAACACCCCAAACCCTCTCCATTTGACCCTCAAGCCTAGATATTTCATCTTTCTATCAAGATATCAAGAGATTACAAGGATCTAAGTGAAATTCCTCCATCCATTCTTGATTTAGAAGAGCTTTGGTTGGAGATTGAAAGGGAAACTTTGAGGTAAGGGTTCTAATCCTAGATTTTCCTTATGGGTCTTATTTAATTAGAGTTTAATAGTAAGTTATGAGTTTAATGGATGATGTTTATGAAATTAAATGCAAGAGATGAGTTAGATTTGTAGAAATCCTAATATGTGTAAACCCTAGAATCAAATTTTGGTATTTTTGTTAATGGCTAAGAGTTATAATTGTTAATAAAGTTTGAAAATTGAGAATCTATGGTTAAAATTAAAGAAACCAAATTATGAGATAAATTTTACATGAAGTTTAGTTAATATGTGGTATGAGATTTCATGTGTAGGCAATAGAATAAAGGAAATGATGAGCTATATGCATGAAAATGGTGAAATGAGCATTAGAAAGGAATATCAAGAGGTGAGTAGAAAATATACTACTATATTTGCATTTGAAACCATAAAGGCTTATAATGCCTTTTTCATTGTATGTGCTATCAAGGATATAATTTCTTGTACTATGAGATTGTCACATCCTACCTTTGGCGATGTGACGTTCCTAGGGCATAGGTAACCATAAAAGTACCAACAACTCGTAGAACTCACTTATTCGATATTACAATACAATTAATACCATTAATTACCATGAGCACTAGCAATCAAATTCAATTCGGCAGCATAACAGCTGCAACTATAATAATACCCAGGCTCACAACTTGCATTAAAGAAACACTTTCAAATAAAATACTCCTATATCCTTAACTTCATATAGACCAATACAAATCCTCCCAATATCTTTATCATTGTTAATCACAAAACACAGTATCAATATCAATTTCTGTATCCATATTAACATATAAATAAACCATATAAAGAATACAATTCAACTAATTATTACAATACTAAACTATATTAATCCATGGAGCTCTAAATGATCTGATCCAAACAGTAAGCTGTAATTATCTTACATTCAGCGAAGCAATCCCAAGTGGAGATAAATATTTGAGATCCACTTGTTGAGTCTACTACTGAACTTGAAATAAAACACTGTAGGGGTGTGAGAGAAGCTCAGTGAATACTTACAATGTATAAGAAACAGTATGTGAATATATATTTAACAATAAAATTATCAGTCTTTCAATATAACAGTATAGAAGAATTAATTTTTCAATAATCAATAACAGTTTGGGTCTAATATTAAGGTTCCAGTGTAACAATGAGGGAGGAACAATCTTCCAATGATTAATAGCGATTGAGATTCAATATCAAGATTTCAATGTAACAATGTGGAAGACACAGTCGGGATTTAACAACAATGGTTAATAACAGTTGGGATTTAATAACAATGGTCAATAACAATCGGGATTCAATAATGTCATTTTAGCAGAAATCATAATTTTGAAAGCGGTATGCTTCCCACATGTAAACAGTGGAGTGGCAGCTATTGCTTTGCTCACTCATATTAGTAACTAGAGTGACAGCTAATGCTTGCTCTCTCATAAACAGTAATACAGAGCGTAAGACTGATCAGGTCTCACGGCTAGGACCACCCCTCCTAGCTGAGGTGGATACGCTCACCCTATTCGCAGGTTTTCCCGTGTGCACATAGTCTGATGTAATACCCACATCAGTCGAAGATTTCTGCTTTCAGTAATATAGTATGATCACTTTGGATCCAATATGCAAACTGTTCAATGTTTTGAGTCAACAGTATACAATAATGATTCATATAAGATTCAATGAAAGATGAGTTTTAAAGAAACAATGAAATTTTTATAAATAGATCAATTGGTTCCTTAAAGGAGCATAACTATGAGAACAATTTATCGATTAGGATACACTGAGTGTTCAAAGAAAGAACATTAGATCAAGAATGGATTCATTACAATAAAAGGGTTGATATGAAAAAGGTAAATTCTTTTACAATATTCAATTTGAGTACAATTTAGTATTCATAGTCCATCAGTAGGAAGTAGGCCAAAGGCATCGATGAAAGGAATTCAATAATAATTTATAGGCCAAACGTTTCATTTAAAGAAATAATTCAAACAATTGTTTCATTAAAATAATATAAGATTTTTACAGTACTTACCTTGACTTCTTTAGCTCCTAATACAAGCTTTTAGTACATTTGGTAATGATGCTTCTTAATCTCTGAAACATTTATCTCCTTTAGATTCTACGTTGAACCACATCCTTTATACCATATAATAAAAGATTATTAAATACCTTATCAATTTGACCATTCCAATTCTAACTCTAATACTATTGTCCAAGATAAATTCAAATCAATATATTAAGTAGCATATACATATGCATATACAGTAATCCGTAATACAGTTCTATTCACTTATCCAATTACTGGCCGGACGGCTTAAAGTATATCCGTAATGTTCGTTGTTTGCTTTATAGAAATTCAATATACTTTCACATTAGATTCATACTGGATAATCATATTCAATTCATTATTCATTATCCTCATTAATCATTTATTCATTGTTTCCATATATAGATAATTCATTAGGTTTCAATTATTAACTTTAAAACATTACATTCTCACTTATTGTCTAGTTATGTCACTAGACCTTGTCACCCTGTTTCTGTCATTTCTTATGATATAATAGTTCAAATGAGTTGATTCTTTTTGTATTTAAAACTACACATATACATTTAAAAAATAAATTTAACGTAGAATTCAATTCATAGAAATCTTGGTGATCATTTCAATTCAATTATGTTTCTGTTACAGGGTAGACTCACCCTGTCACACTCTTTTGAGTATAAATCAAGATTGATGTTTTAAATTGTAATTTCCTTTTATTGAGAGATATTAGAGACATTTAGGAATATTTTTTATGTTTTGAGTTTAACCCAGTTCCATCTTTAACATCCTCAAATCAGAAGCTTTATTTCAATTTTCAAGTTGAATCCAATTACAGAGTCAGTTGTATAACAAGCTCTATTTCTCATACTATACTTGAAATTTTATCAAATTCTTTTGTGTATTAATTCTAAAAATATCAATGATAATTTCACTAGCTTTTAGTTTCTTCTAATTCTATCTCTATCATGCTCAATTCATGAGATATATTCTCAAGTCTATCAATGGTGTTAGATTACAAGAGTTTCTATACCTTATCACTTTCACTAGATCATACCTCACAATAAACATATCCAATTTATATTTAATTTTACAAAGAGCTTATAAACATATCAATTATCATTTTTCATATTTTATACTTGACTTAATTCAGTCTCTAAATTCATCTTTTGGACTACTTCATTTTGGACTGCCCATTCAATCTCTAAACAGGACCAATTTCAGTTCAAGTGAAATTTCTCTTTGTACACAATAAATATTTTAAATTCCTTTTATAAGTGAACACTTGAGACATTTATATAAAAATTTTATGTTTTATCTCTCTTCAAATTTTGTTCATAAAGTCCTCTATAAATTCAAATCGTCCGGGTTTATTCAAAAACCCCTAAATCCAGGTCAGTCCACTTTCAAGAGATATATCTCATTACTCATCAAGAATTTCACAAAACTCTTTTATGGGATTATAATTAAGGTAAAAAAAAAATACAACTTTTATGTTTTACACTTCTCCAAATTCAGTCTATAAAATGACAGTATGGGTGTTCAAATATTCTGCTCAATTCAAAACCTAAGTTTCTCAATTCAAATTCAAAAACGAAACCAAACTCCATCTTGCAATTTAAATGCAATCAACTCATCAATTCTTTCAATTCACTTCATAATATACCCATAAATATAAGAAAAATAAAAATAATTAATTTTTCTCAATTTTCCATTCATAGGCCGAAGCATAGAGAAGGAAGAAGAAAGAGAAATTCTAAAGTTTTAACATAAATAGTCAATTGTTCATGCTTAAAATGAAGTTTGGAGCCATAATTTTAGAGCTTACCTTGAAGTTCCATACTTCTTGAAGAAGAGTTCTTGGAACCGGCCATTCTAGAGAAAAAGAATTAGTGCTCTTCTTTTGTTTGACAATTGATGAATATAAGGAAATTTTAAGACTTATTAGATAAATTTTACTTGTATGGATGGTGAAGATTTATTAAGAATGATCTAATGGCTAGTAATTTAGCTCAATTTTGAATTTACTTAATTCATTTTTATATAGATAAATATGACCATAATTTCTTGATGATATGAAATTTCCATGAAGTTTCCTTAATTATATGCTAATTTTGACTAATTGAATTGTGGGGTCCACTTCCATTTATTTACTTTGATCAATTTTTCTCCATGTAATTTCAAGTAAATTTTCCTTTCCAACAACCATAGTGGGCCGGCAATGTTACTACATGGTTGGGCCTTCCACTTACTTCATATGTTCATTTACATTTAACTTGCCATTTCGACAGTTTTTTGCGAAATGACAATTTTACCCTTCTTTTTCACTGTATATTATTATAACCGATATCGATGCAGTTCATTAACCTTATTTCATTAATCATGTTTATAACTGATAACTC
This sequence comes from Vernicia montana, assembly GCA_949750685.1. Classification (NCBI taxonomy): domain Eukaryota; kingdom Viridiplantae; phylum Streptophyta; class Magnoliopsida; order Malpighiales; family Euphorbiaceae; genus Vernicia; species Vernicia montana. Next base: position 12,686 of record CATKHJ010842361.1, read on the forward strand.
TAATTTCTTAAAGTTATTTTACTTGTTTAAACTCAAATTTTGGTTCAGTTCTTGAGAATTTAATAATATTATTATTTATTTTGAGAAATAAATAATTCTAACAATTTATAAATAAATTATCATTTTTGATATTATATATATATATTTTATCCACGATTGCAAACTTGTATTTTTTTTTTATAACCCATGTTTTCTTTATTTTCTATACTCAAAAATTTTGTATGATCAATTTATTGCTATACCTTTTAGTTTTTATATTTCTTCATGTGTTTTTATTCTCATATGTAATCTAGATAAGTAATTCATTATTTTTTTCTCTAATTTTTATTTTTCTTCTATTATATTTTCTACCATCTCAATCTCTAATTGATTTCCATGGATGAGTCCTCAAATTATGTGTAAATGTATCGGGTTGAACTTTAAACCTTACCACCAATTATATATGTATATCAAATTATGTGAACATGCAATCGGTTGAACTTTAATCCTTACCATCAAATTATATATGTACGGATAATGTTTTGAGTTTCAAAACAATAGTACCTTAACATCAAATATATTGGAAATGTTTCGAGTTTTAAAACATAAATAGTTTGTTAATGAGGAAATTTGTGATACGTTAAATTCTTCAACAATAAGAATAATGTTTGATATACATAGGGATATTAGTTGATTTTGAAATGCACAACTTATTAAATTCAATACATAACCATGGTTAAATCTTTGAGAGGGAAATTCAATTGTTATTAAGTAGTAGATAAATTAGATTAGATGATAAAAAATGGAATGCACATTCTAATAGTTTTCTCTATGATTTTCATATATTTTTCGCCGGCAAGCTTTCGGAACCACTATGTATTACTGCCCTGCTGCTCCTGCATTATCCAATTATGGATACCAAAATATTGCAAAACCTTGAACCAAGCCATAACAATTATTTACTACTCTATAGTTCATCACAACATACAGTCATAGTACAAAAACATTAACAGCCTGTTTAGTATATAAGATTGTTTAATTAAATTGTAGTATTACTTAATAACACTACGTTTGATACATATGATCAGGTTGTGCTTAATAATTCCAAATGTTTAACTAACTCATGAGATCAGTGTTATCTAAAACCTAACCCCTTTACGTCTTTAGCAATCCCTATCCAGTGAGATTACTAATCTCATTATTTACTAATTTTAAGGATTACGAATCTGTAAACTAAATGGATTGTAAAGAAACAAGTAGGAGAAAGAATAAATAATATATAAGATTTCAAAGAATATGTGGCTTGATTACATGTGGAAACTTTTATTTTGAATAAAAGAAAAATTGTTAGAAATCAAAAACAAATAGACAAGGTTAAACCAAATTAGTTTTGCTGTAAGGTTATCTTTTCAATCTTCGAAGCCAAACTTTGACTTCATCTTTGTGATCATATTGCTTCTCTGCATCAAGAAGAAAAGTTTGGATAGTGGAAACTGTGTTCTTGAGTTTCTCCAGTTTATCTTCTAGATTCTACCACAGCCCAATCTCTTGGATAGCCAAAGATCCTAACTTTTTAATGATTTCCCCTGCAATGTTAAAGAGCACTGCTTCTGCCATTTCTTCTTAGTGAGTGAAAAAAGGCTAAAACAAAAAGACTGTAAAAGCAAATGTTTTGGATGCATAAGGTTTAAAAGAAGGATGATTTTGCTACTGGGGAAGAAGAAGGAACCCATATGGCCAACATTTTTACATAGAAAATGGATCAGAGATGCTTCTTGGAAAACGTCTATTGATGGGCTTTAATAATATAATATGACATTTGAAATTTACCTCAATCCTTAATAGGCCATGTTTGATTCTAGATTTTCACTCCATGATTGGAAGTGGTATGTAATTTTTTTAAGTAGAATTTTATTTTTCACTTTGGTTTATAGGTAATCTATTTTTTTTTAATCTTTTATATTTAAATAGGTTTAATTTATATTGATATAATATATATTTTAATAATAGTAATTAATTTAATCATTAAATTTAATTTAATTATTTAAAATATAAAATTAGAATAGGATTTTACCATTTTTTTTTTCAGTTGATAATTAATTAGTTAAGCTCATTGCTCATTAATTTAATAAATAAAAACAAATTGAGCTTATGTAAATCTCATAACTTTTATCAATAGTAATAAAACACATTTGCAAGCTTAATCTCTCAAGTACCAATCACACAACATTAATCTTTTTCAAAAAACAAAATCACACAATATTAATCCACTGCCCTCATAACTCTTATTAACAAAAGCATAGAAATGTGATAATTACCAGATTTGAAAATATATCAAGAAAAGAACAATGGACAGC
>CATKHJ010842474.1:0-16233 GCA_949750685.1 Vernicia montana
TGAGTAGAAAGTCTATGGGGAGTTTAGCCCATATTGCAGTGGGGAAGAGACCCTTGATCAAAGAGTTGAAGGGATTGTTCAACAAAGGGTTACAATTTGAGGTTTTCGAATCTCAAGTGTTGATTGCTCACTTTCAAGTGAAACCCAAGTTGATTGATGAGATTAAAATAGAGCAAGATGAAGACCCTTCTCTGGTGAAGCTGAAGAGAAGTGCAAATGAGTCAGACAACAGAGTTGAAAGACAATGTGTTAATGCATGGGAATCGTCTATGTATACCAGATGTGAATGATCTTAGAGAGAAGATCATGAAAGAGATCCATCAAGCACCTTACAGTACTCATCCAGGCGCTACCAAGATGTATCATGATTTGAAAGATTGTTATTGGTGGTTTGATATGAAGAAGGATGTGGCTAAGTTTGTGTCTTCTTGCTTGACATGTCAGCAAGTCAAGTTTGAACACCAAAAGCCATCCGGTCTATTGCAAGAGATTAAGCTACCAGAGTGGAAGTGGGAGCACATTACGATGGACTTTGTGGTAGAGTTACCAAAGACTTTGAGAGGCTATGATTCTATATGGGTGATAATTGACAGATTGACCAAGTCAGCTCATTTCCTAGAAGTCAAGACAACCTACACAGTAGCCCAGTATGCACAGTTGTATCTGAATAAGATTGTGAGCCTTCATAGTGTGTTTGTATCTATCATTTCGGATAGAGGTGCTCAATTCACATCTAGATTCTAGCATAAGTTACAAGAGGCCTTGGGTACTCAGTTGGACTTCAGCACAGCTCTTCATTCGCAGACCGATGGACAGTCAGAGAGAACTATACAGACTCTAGAAGATATGCTCCGAATGTGTGTGTTAGATTTTGATGGGAGTTGGGATAAGTACTTGCCATTGATAAAGTTTGCATACAACAACAGTTACCACTCCACCATTGGCATGGCACCGTATGAGGCACTGTATGGTAGGAAGTGTAGATCCCTGGTATGTTAGATGGAAGTGGGTGACAAGCACATCGAAGGACCAAAGTCGATTAAAGAAACTTCTGAGAAGGTACCCATGATACGTGAAAGATTGAAGACTGCCTTCAGTAGGCAGAAGAGTTATACAGATCCGAAGAGAAAAGACGTCCACTTTTCCATAGGAGACCATGTGTTTCTTAAAGTCTCTCTTATAAAAGGTGCGATGAGATTCGGTAAGAAAGGCAAGCTTTCACTAAGGTATGTAGGACCATTTGAGGTGTTGGAAAGAGTTGGCAATGTCTCCTATAGATTAGCTCTTCCACCGAGTTTGGGTCATGTACATTCCACATTTCATATGTCCATGTTGAGAAAGTATGTGCCAGATCCGTCGCATGTGTTGCAACCATAAGATCTAGAAGTGGATGAGAACTTGGCTTATGAAGAGATTCCAATTGCTATCGTTGATCGTCAAGTGAAGAAATTGAGAAATAAAGAAATAGCAATGGTAAAGGTGCAATGGAAGAACCATGGTTTAGAGGAGTGTACTTGAGAGAGTGAACAAGGCATGCTACTCAAGTACCCTCATCTATTTTTTGTATAATTTTGTTTATGCTATATGTTTGTGAAATTCGAGGATGAATTTTCTATAAGGAGGGGAGAATGTAATACCCCGTATATTCATGTAAAGACTTTTCATAGAATATATGAATGATTTTCAGGTGTATGTCATGTGTATGGATGTATGTGAATTGAATTTCCTAAGAAATGGAAGTTAAATTGTTAAGTGGAGCTGCAGGACATAAGTCGCACCCGCGATATGGGTGTCACGACCGCGACCTTGGTTTCGCTTCCAATGTTGCGATCGCAACACAGACCGCGAACCTTTCTGTATGAAATTATCACTAGATTGAACATTCACGTGAACAGTGCGAGGTAGCGACCGTAACAGACATGTTGTGATCGCGATATGTTAAACGCGACCGCAACCTGCCTGTCGCGAGCGCTATCTCCATCGGGGTCAGATTTGGGAAACGGGCTCTATAAAAGGATTTAAAGACCCAAATCATTTCCACCCAGTTTTCTAAGATCTCTAAACACATTTTCTCTTAAAAAACTCTCAATCGATTCATCCTAAGTTAAAGGAAACACATTTATTGATTCTATAGGAAAGATCTAGAGTTGTATGACCCATTTCTTCTTTCCTCTAAGTCAAGCATTTAATTCAAGGTGAGTTAGGGTTTATGTGTTTTTCTTCTATTTCTTTCAATTTCTTTAGATTGAGCATAAGTTATAGAAAGATTGAGTTAAGATTTACATTGTTATTGAGTTAAAGTTATAGATTGTTGATTTATTGTTATTTTCCATGGTTGAATGTGTTATAGCTCAACCTAGAAGAAATCATGAGGATCATAATGGTTATGATGAATTGATGTGATTGTGGACTTCCTATAGAGAGTTATAGTATTCTTTTTTAGCTAAGGTGAGTATTTAATATACTATTGTGTTTATACCTAAATTTTATAAAAAATCCTATAAGCCTATGTATATCTATGTTATTCAATTCTCTTTGTGAAAGCCAAATGATTATGAATTATTGTGAACCATACTTCTAAATGATTATACTATATGTATGAAACCTAGCCAATTTGTTATTCTTTACGATATATGTGTATGAGCCTTGAAAGAGAAATCTGCCAAACTGATGTGGGGCAAACATCAGACTTTGTGCATATTGTACCTACGGATAAGGTATAATATCCGAACCCTAGTTAGGAAGGGTATTAATCCTAGTCATGGAGTCTGATCCACTTTATGTAACATGTCCGTAAGGGGACCACTACTTATAGTATGCTTGTAAGGAAGTCTCTTTTATTCAAAGCATGTCTGTAAGGAAGATTGTTGCTTAATATGAAGCATGCTTGTAAGGAAGCCTCTGCTTGATTTCTATATAAATATGTATCTATGGCCATCAAACCAAAATTGATATCCATTCCTTATATGATTCCATATATTTATGTATCGTGAAATCTAAACCAATGTTTATTCCATTAATATGATAAAATCCCAAGTTGAAGGGTATAGTAGTATATTCTTTACTCACTGCTTTATCTCATTAGTGATTCCATTTTTCCAGGAGATTAGAAGTTCATCAGTTTGGTTCTTCAGGCATTCTTCCTCCTAGAGAACCAAGTTGATTAATATAATTTCTCTTTTGATTATTTTGTATTGAAGTACATTCTAGATGCTCCATGTGTGTGTAAGGGAGAGATATTCTTTTGGCCTCATTAGCAATATTGAACAAATAGTTATATGTATTAACTTATGATATGGGATTATATGAGTATCATGATATGTTCTTATGAGAATTTATGTATGTTAAGTATGTATGGAGATTATGTGATTATGTATGTTTATGTTGAGATCTTGGGGATGTGTGTGTATTAGATGCAATGATGCCGTATGTGGAAGTCATGTTTATGGGTTCTACGGGTGGTTGGTGGCCTTGTGTCTACCCATGCCCTAGGACCGTCGCATCGCCTTAATTGGGGTGTGACAATATAAGCTGTTTAAAGAGAAGTTGTAACCGTTCAATGGTGAAACTGATATATTCCTTAGACTTTCAAATAGAAATGAAGCAATTATGGCTTTTATTATGAAAAGATATAAAGCTGGTCAACAGTTACTTTTTGAAAAGACTTTTCACGTTGGAAACATAAACTTTTTCTTGGAAAGGAAAATATATCATTAATGGTCTGAAGAAAATTGTTAGTGGTAGATAGCTTTCCACTCATCCATACTTATCTATCACAATAAAATATCTATCTCCACTAATAACTTCACGCTATACACATACAAACCCATCAGTTCGCCTTGTAGTCATCTACTCATATTGAAGCCTTATCATTGAATTCACAATCTCATCCTCACAAACATATATTGATGTCTAAGCCTTACCATCGAGTCTATGGCTCGTCCTCGTCTTGTCTAGTTTAGACTTACTCGATTCCCTTCGTAAATCTATAAACATTCTCGATCTCGTTATCAAACTCCTAGACTCACCTTACCTTCTCTTCACTCATCTCGCTAAACCGAACCCATCTGTTCGTTTACTAACATCAAATCCTTCGCTCATCTTACTTTATATCAGATTCATCTTTTACTTCAATCCTCTTTATCAATTAACTTGTATATATTCACCTTCATGTCACGTCTCTCATCATTTCTATCATCTCCTATGTAGGTTTGTCTTATATTTTATCATCATTTCTATGATTAATCTTCCTATATTCTTACTTTTTTCACCAACCTTATCATAACTGCCAAGACTCTAAATCACGTTTTAGTCCTCATCCTCGTCCTAATATCTCATCTCCTCAAGTCCATTATGATAATTAATATCTAGGGTATTACATCTGTAGACTCTATGATAGGGTTTAGATATTAGTATATGTTTACGAAGACAAGTTATGGATACAATGATAAGGCTTTGGTACTATAGATGATTACGAGGAGATCTAGTGGGATCGAACCTATATTCTTACTTCAGACCATTAATGATATTTTTCTTTTCGAAAAAAAGTTTCCTTTCCAATAAAAGTTTATTTTTCCAATGTGAATTATTTTTTCCATAAATAACTATTGATTGGCTTTATGTCTTTTTATAACATAAGCTATAATTTCTTCTCTCTATTTAAGACCTTAAGACTGTTCAATTTTATTTTAAACGGTTACGCTCTCTTTCTAAAAGTTTAAGTTCTGAGTTTTCTTTGAAACTCAGTAGAAATCGATTCAAAATTTAAAACTCTTTCATCAAACTTTCTTTCCAAAGTTAAAAAGCCATTTGGTAGATGAAACTCGAAATCTAAGAGGTATATGATTCTTTCAATTTTCTTAGAAAATCTCTAAGTGGGTCTAGAGGATAGATCAGTGGATTTAGTGAGCCTAAGAATAGATGAAGCTGATCTCGATGATGATCCTAACCTATGAAGTGATACTTTGGTCTGGAATGATCAGGGAGTTATTGGGAAGTCATTAATGGAGATCTTAATGATGATGATTTTGATACAAGGCCTTAGTGTATATGTTGATAGTGATTTGGCCTTGCTGGAGATCCTCTTTATGAGAGATGATGGTGATAATAGTATATACCCTAAGATCCATATACTTGTTATGTAATCGTAGAAATAATTTCCAATGACATTATATATTCTTTATATTAAAGGGTTTCATATTATTGAATATAGTCCTTAAGTATTTTGTATGAGAATCTATTCTCAAGTGATAAGAATATGAGTGACAGATCGCTCTTGTACAATTACTTTAAATATGTTCTTGGTCATAAGATTATTGACTGGACATCATTAATTCTGAAAATCATAACCTCAGTTCATTTTCTATAATCAGTATGCGATACTTATGATTATAGAAGCAGTAAGTCTCATACTACTTGACATGTGATGTCGATACAAACACATGGATATTCATGTGATGAATAGTCGAATTGTGACATTAGATGATGATAACATGGAGTTTTACTGATTGTCAATTTTTCATCGTCTAGGTCATAATAGTGCATATAATCCTTCAACTTGAGGAGACATTGTTATCTTGTGCACATATGGTTAGGATTTATTATTGTTTACATAGACGTGCTATTCAAGTGCAGATATATGGCATGTAATGGTCCTAATTAGTTGTGTATGAAGATAGGTGATCGTCCAAGATGGAATTCATTACCATGCTATTCAAGCGCAGATATATGGCATGTGATGTATGGAGATAGGTGATCGTCCAAGATGGAATTCATTACCATGAGTAAACGAGGATAAGATCTTATGCTATATGGTTATTCTTGGTACCAAAGGTCCTGGCCAGAACAGTCAGATTCACTGGAAAGTGTTTCTAGTAGGAATCTAATCATATCAAAAATTAGAACCGAGATGAGAACATATGATCAAGGTAAATTAGGGTTTGACATAATCTATGACCTTAGTCGAGATTGAGATCTTTAATGAAGGAATTCGAGTGCATGATGATTTATGATCGATGGTCCATGGAATATAAGTAATCAATTATAAACATTAATTTCTAATTAGGTAGTTGTGATATGCAATGCTAGGCGTCACTCAAGATTTATGGAAACTAAGTGTGGAATGAGAATTCCACAATTAGTATAGAGAAAAGGTATTTTCTTGCTCTATTGCTAATTAGACATTAACCTAAAAAGTCACATACGTAAGGACTTAAATCGATCAAGCTATATAAAAGATTATCATAATTAATTGATTAAAGTGTTTAATTAATTAATTAATGATAATATGATTAAACTTGTAATTAAATTTACAAGGATCCTAACATATTCTGAAGTTTAATCAAATAAGGTTTAAATTAATTAAGTCTTAATTTATGTGGAACATAAATGGGTAAGACTTAATTGAAAGAGTTTTTGACTTAATTATAAATAAAGGCATAATTGGGTATTACATGAGATGTTTACACCAAATTCACAATTGTTGTGAAAATTAGTTTATTGGGCTAATGGATTTTACTAGCACAATTGTAGGACTAGATTTTACAAACATATGTGGTGTTGGGTGAAAAGGAAAATTCATAAAGCTTAGAGGGACAAAATATAATTTGCCACATACGGGCCACCTTCTCCATCTACCACTAATAATAGATGAAGGATATTTATGAAAGCAAATTGGACACGGCCAAGAAAAGAAAAGAAAAAGGATGAAAAAGTACAAGAACATGTGATATGCTGGGCCATCTTCATCACTAACCACCACCAGTTAGTGGTGGATATATATATATATATATATATGCTAAAAATTTACAGTATTATTAAATATATAAATATATATATATTTTTTAATAAATAATACATATAATAAATATTTTCTTAAATATTTTTAGTGGTAAAAATTGGTCATTTTAGGTAGCCGTTTTCTTATTAAGGAGATGGGCCTAATAATTTAACATTACATATAAAATATATTAATAAAAATAACCACACATTTTAATCAATTTATGTTTAATTATGTTAATATATATAGATAGTAAAATATTTAAAAAATTAAAATAATGATGTATATATTTTTTTTATTTAATAATAATATTTTTTGTAGTTACTTTAAATTTTTAATAATATTTTTTAACAAACGCTAGTTTTAAGTTTAAAGGTTAAAAATTTTAGATTTTAATAAAAAATTAATTTTTAATTATAATTTTAAAAGTTAGCAGTTGAAAATATAATTATTTGCTTTTAATATATTTTTTTTCCTAAATTCTTTGTGTCAGCATTTGAATCCAAAAGCTGACCGCTGGGCTTTTAAAAGGCAAAGCAAATGAACACTTACTGTCTTATCTTATGATAGTTTTAGAAGATAAAATTATTTTTATTATTTTGTATTATTTCATCACATTTCAATTGATCAAACATTTAGAAAAAAAAAAAAAAAAAAAACTTGTCCCTTTGGAGACAGCAGGGCTGGATAACATTTAAGGTCGACGACAAGAAGTCTCATATTCAACTCCCACTATATCATGGTGAATTATTTGTTTAATTGATATTTAATGTTTTTGAATGTTATCCATCTTAATATTAGTGTGATAAATATGAAATTGTATCTAATGTCAAAATAATAATAATAATAATAATAAACTTAAATTGAAATTATAAGTGATAAAATATTTCGCACTGACAAACATAATTTAATGGTAGTGTATCTTTTAACTGGATAATATATTCATATTCGAATCTTTCATTTCTCAATTTTTTTTATATATAATTAATATATATACATACATGGGTCAGGGATATAACACACTCTTCACAAAATCATGATAATTTTGTAAAGACGTATAAATCTATATAACCCACACACACGTTCTTATCACAAACGATGTGAGATCTCGAAAGACCAATCCCACTTTGCAAGAGAAGACAATCACATCACACATATTTTTTTTTTTAAATTAATATATACATACACATGAATCATGGACAGGACTCCCCAATGCTAAAAAAATTAAAAACAATATATGAAAGTTGGATAATAAATCTCAAGACAGAGCCATAAAATTTTTTCAATAAGGCTAAAAAAAATGAAAAAGAAAAATTGTGAGTTATTTTCATATTATTATTAAATCAAATGAACTTTTAAAATCTAAATGCAATAAAATTAAATTGAGGGGCTGAAAATTCAATTTAAAATTAAAATTTTAACTCATAATTTTGATGAATAGTTTAAATCTTTCATATATTATGAAAATAATTTTTTTGAAGGGGTCATACACAATGATATTTAAATTAATTATTAAAACTAGTAGGAATATTTGGGGACAAAGGAACCATGGCCCTGATTCAAAAAAAAAAAAAAAAAAAAAAAGGAACCATGGCCCCTTTGGTCCCTCTTATCTCTGCCCGTGAAAAATCTATTCAAATACTTTTTAAAAATAAAATAAAAGTACATATATGAATCAATGGCACTGGCAGGTGCAGGTGGTGGTGTAGGTGTTGGTTTTGTTACTATTTTCTATTTTTTTTTTATATATGAGCAAAAATTAAAATTCATATGTATAAAATCAATTAATTTTATATTAAGTCGAACATCTTATTATTTATATAATTTTTTAATTATTTTATATTTATTTAATTTGAAATAAAATAATAAATCTTGAGCAATTTTGTGAAAAATGTGATGTTTGATTAATTATTGATCCAATTTAATTAGCTTACTACAAGAAAAAAAAAAATTCATTATCGATGGAAATTTTTATCGGTAACTATAATATTTCACCGGTAAATAAAATTATCGAAGAATTTCCAACGAAACAAAAAAGTCAATAAAAGCATTGTTAGTAATCGTATACTGACCGAAAATACAGTTCATCAGTAAATTACCGATGAAAATCTGATCAATAATTGATTTTCTGTTGGTCGCTAATTTTATTGATGGATATTTTCAGACAGTAAATTCAATGATATTTTATTTATTTTTAATCAATTCTGTCGATAAATCTGTGGATAAAGATTAAAGAATTTATTATTTAATTACACTGCCATCCGTAATATTATATATTTTTTTATTAGTAATGTATTTACTATATTAATCTCGTAATTTCTAGTATAAATTGATTATTAATCATTTACTTCATTAGAAATTATATTGAAATTGAACATACTCTTGTACGTAAATACTACAAAATGTTTATGGAAAATTTTACAAATTCATGCCATAATTCTTAAAAGGAATGAAGAATAGTATTGTACCTTCCTTTTAGGAAGTAAGCATGAATTTGCAAAATTTGTCATGGAGATTTTATAGTATTTAAGAACATGTATATGTACAAGTTCAATATAATTCCTAATATTTTTTAATAAAGCAAATAAACTTATAGTATATATATATGAAATACTAAGCTTATTTACTTTATAAATTAAATACTAAACTTCTATCCTAACTTAGAATTAAACTAAGTCTAATCCTCTTAATTAACTAACATATAATTATAAAATTTTTCTTTTACTTATAATTTCACAAAATTAAAAATTTTAATTACATTCAATTACAAAGAAATTGGATATATCCGTAGACTTAAATACTAGAAAATCTTCATACCAAATAAAAACATGTATTTGACTGGAATGAAACCGGATAAATTAAAAAGAACGAAGAATATCATTATATCTCAATTCTTTTTAATTATTCTGATTTGACTTCTGCTAAATACTATCCCATATGTCATGGAAATATTCTAGTATTTATTAACCACAAGGGCATGTCCAATTTCAATGGAATTCCTAATTTTTTTAATTAATGACTTACTTTAATGCATGAGAATTTATACCAACACAGGGAGGAATACAGCAAACTAGCTTATAAGATCAAAATGAAAATTTTCTAACTTACTGTATCTTTATCAGTTTGCTACACCTTCTATGTGATGGTATAAATTCAAGTCCTTTAAAGCAAAGGATATTAACTTTATTAGACTTTTTGATGATTTGCTTTAATGCACTTGAATTATATTGGGAAAATTTCAAAAATAACTTAAAAAGTATGAGCAAATAACATTTATACCCTATAAAGTATTTTATTTTAAAAATATACTCTTTGTCTTGAAAATATCTTTTATAAGATTTTGGAGGGACCTCAAAAGAGACGATGGTGATAGTGTGACAGTATTTACTTTCCTACACTTCTCCATGACTATATGACATCCAACTAGAGGACCCCATACACTCAAATTACCACAAACGTACTTAATTATTTTTTTTTTTTATTTATTTTGTCCAGAACTATATTTAATTTAGACACATTGAAAATAATTTTTTTCATAAATTTCATATTATTATTTAAATTATTGTGAAAAAATATATCATAGTATTCATTAACTATCATTAAAATTTATTTTAAAATGAAACTTCATATATTTTAGTTATAAAATTTTAAAATAATTAAATAACATATTAATGTAATTTTTTAGTTAATAACAACTATCTCATATAAGTGAGCGTCGAGCTTAAGATTAAGAAGTTTTTAATCTTATTGTTTATCATTCCAACTATCATTTGAAACAATATCATCCAATAAAAAACTTATTAGTATTTTTTTATTTAATTAAATCTAATTAATTGATAACTTTTAACTAATTATCAATTAATTAATGTTAAATGTTAATGGTCCAGCCGTCTATTTTTTTAAAGCAATTATAAATCTCTTCTTAATATTATTATAAAAATAATTATATTTTATTTTTGTATATTAAATAAGCTCTTAATAATCATATATATTATAATAAATGAAAAACCAAGAAAAAAAATAGAAATTTACAACGGTAAAGAAAATTAATAATAAGAAAAAATAATTTTTGTATGGTATATTTACAATTTGAAATAACATCTATTTTATGTAATTTTTGTATATGTTTTGTATATATTTATATATAATTGACATGTAACTCTATTATATTTTGTATATATTTAGTATACATTTCGTATATTTGCTGTTACTATTCCAATCCATCAACTATTTTTACTTCTTATTTTTTTTTTAAAATTTATTATGTTTCCTTAGTTTTATATAAACTAGTTTTTTAACCACTTGCTGAAATTTTTTTTTATTTAATTAATAAGAATTTATTTTAGTAAAATTAGAAATATTTAAAATATTTTATATAATTACTATTATTAGTCGTATTAAATTTAATAAATATAAATAAAATAATAGTATATGTTTGGTATATGTTAAATATATGTTTGGTATCTGCAACTACTTTATATATATACAGATTGCAAATTTGAAAAAAAATAAAAGGATAAACTAACAGTAAATGATATACGTATATCAAAATTTGATATAGGTTAAATATATTTTTAGTATTTGCAACTGCTTTATATATATATATATATATATATATATATATATATATATATATTGCAAATTTGAAAAAAAAAATAGGGATAAGGTTCAAATATACCCCTATGGTATGACAAAAAGGACAGATCGACACCTTATATTTTTCGAGTCTCGAATATACCCCTGACGTTTTCAAAACCCATCATCCCGCCCCTTTAGTTAACGTCCTCTCTCTTTTTCAATTTGTGGGACCACTGTCAGTGCCACGTAGACTTAAATAATAATAAAATAACATTGCAAAATTAATTTATTTTCTCTTTCTTCCCCTTTTTCTCTTGCAAAGTAATAATAAAATCAGTGCCCTGAAGATTGTTCGTGTCAATCTCAAAGGCAAGCAACTGACTAATTTCAAATGCTAACCAAAGTTCATAAGAGTTATAACCCCAAACAGTAATTTTGATTGCTGAATTAATAGAAAAGTCTTTCAGGTTGTTTATCTCACCAACATCACCAATGTCAACCTTTATAATCCATTCCTTTTCGTATGGGCTTGAATTTACCTGCAAAATAACAAATGAAACAAAATTGCTTACAATTTTAAGGATGCACGCTAATGCAGCCAAGCCAAATATTAACATGAAAAAAGGAAGCTGGAAAAGCTAATATCTTTCACATGTTAATAAACTGGACCAGGGCAATAATCTACTTAGCAACTACCTACTTTTAAGCACAATAACTCGAAATGCTTATTGTACTTCAACATACCATTATTTTTCCTCTCATTCTAGCCTATATCTTTTCCTGGAAGTATAACTCTTAGTTATAGCAAAATAGAGTATTGTAGCCAAATTGGTCACAGGGAAAAGCTAGCCATATCAAAAAGAGTAGAAACATATACCAACAGCGCTTGACAAGAATGCCGTTTAGGGATAGGACTCATTACAAGTAGAACAGAATGCCATTTAGGGATAGGACTCATTACAAGGAGAACATATGCTTAACACACAAATTTATATGCATGCTGAATATGGCGCAACCACAACTTGTCAGAATAAGGGAGGCAACTCTAAAAAAAAACCTCACAATTTCAATTTACCAAATCAAGGTTTAGAATCTCAATCTTAAAATCACCACTCGACCCAGTATTTCCAATCCCAATAAATGGCTTTTTAGCGAGATGAAACTAAATCTTTCTTAAAGGAACAATAGAAGATTCCTTTTTAACATCCAATACAATCCCAGTATATGGCTTTAATTGTTGGCCACAAAGCTTAATTTTGTTTTGAAAATTCATATCTTCACCCAATCTCCAACTATCCTTCACAATACGCCCATAATCGTCATCACGAAGCCCAGCGTTCTCAAATCTGAAATGCTTTTCCTTTTTTCGAACATTAGTTGAGACAAAATCAAGAAAAATAGTTGAGTGATCAAAAGAATGGGTGTCGAGATTAAAAACCTAAGCATTACCGAAGATGAACACCAATTTAAATCTGCAAGAGCACGATCTAATCTCTCTTCAACCCACATGTCAGTGCCTCTGCTTTTTTCCCAAGTGTACTCATACCCAAGTCATGGAGGCCACAATATGTAATTGCAAGGTTGAAGCCATGAATTAGAGGGTCAGAATGGGGAAGCCTACATCTCTTCTCATTTTGGCATAAGAGATCATTAAAATATTCGATTATGCACTATGGTTTAGTCGATTGAAGCTTCAATTGCCTGAGCATGTCCCATAAATCCTGACGCCTTTGTCTTTAATCTCCAGTTCTGCATCCCAAACACTGAAATAGATACGTCAATGTATGTTTTAGAATATATTATAAGCTAGGCCATATTTTGTTCTTTCCAGAAAAAAAGCAAGCCCTCCACTGAGACCACACTCTCCCCTTTTACGGCTTCTGCGAAAGAGAAAGAAGAGAGATTCATGTTTGAAGCAGCCAAAAGGATTTTTAAATTTATTATTTTAATCTTGAGTGTTATTTTATTAATATTTTAATTCATGTAGACTAAAAACGAGCCCCACAAATAGAGGAGACGGTTCAAAGAGAGAGGCCGTTAAAAGATGGGGCGGGATGATGGGTTTCAAAAATGTCAGGGATATATTTGCGACTTGAAAAATATAAAGTGTCGATTTGCCATTTTTACTATACCATCGGGGTATATTTGAATCTTATCCCAAAAAAATAAAAAGATAAATTAACAATAAATGGTATTCATATACCAAAATTTAGTATATATTAGGTATATGTTTGAATCTGCAACTACTTAATATATACAGATTGCAAATTTGAAAAAAATAAAAACACAAAATAACAATAAATGGTATACATATACGTATATGTTTGGTATATTTTTTTTGAGCAAATGATATATATTTGATATATTTTTTTAATTTGTTCACAAAAAGAACATACCCAGAAAAATGATATATTTTTGGCATATGTTTTGTATATATATGATATACGTTATGTATATATTTGGTATATGTCTAGTATATGTTTAATATTTGATATATATTTACACACAATTGGTATAACACTAATATATTATTTCGTATATATTTGGTATATTAATACTCAAATACATATATTTATTTAAACTAAAATAAAATTCAAATAAATTTATTTAATCTCAAAATTAATTCTCAAGTCCTTAACATATTTATTTAATCTCAAATAAACTTAAACTTAAATAGTTTAAATTCAAATTGAAATTAATAAATTACTACTTAAATATATTTAAAATTATAAAATTAGATATTTGATCAAATTAATTGAATATTATTATAATTTTTGAATTGAGTTGAATTTAGTATTCAAATTATTTGAGATCACTTAATAACACCCTCAAAATTAAAAAGACAATAAAAGATAAGAAAAGAAAAGAAGATGAATAAATTAAAAACCCAATCTTCAAGCTTTCCACTTTTCCACTTAAAAAAGTTAGCTAAAATTTGATTAGATGGCTTGTCATTGTGTCTAGGTTTATCATGATGATGTATCTGCACCATCAATTTTATTGATATGAAAATATACATTCAATAGCTGAATCCACATTGTCCTTTTGGTAGTCACATATACATGGGAAAGCAAAACTCCAGTTGTTCTTCAAAAGGCACAGGTAGCATAATAATGAAAGAAGGGGAAGGAGAGATGATTAAAAAGAAAAGCTTGAATGTATAAAGGTACGAAAAAAAAAAAAAAAAAGCGTCATATATTTGATATTTTTTAAAGAAAAACCGTGGTGGATGTAATTTTCTCAATTATATACCAACACGGGATGATAAATATATATAGGCTAAAGATATAAATAAAACCCTTTGTTTTGGATTGATGCTCAAGTGAGCGTTTAATATTTTTTTTTGTTTTATTAGATCCTTAGTCTTTTTAAAATGACAAATATAAAATTCTCTGTCTATAATTTAGAATTTTTGTCAAGTGATGTTAAAAATAAAAAATTAATATCATGCACCTATGGTATTAATTTTTATTTTTGTATAAACATTTTTTAAACTATTTAGAGAAAATTTAAAATTTGTGAAATTCAAAGTTAATAAAATTAATTAATTAATTAAAATATTATAAATTTAATTTAATATAAAATGATTCCTTAATCCTTATACATTAAAGTATAATTTATAAAAAAAAATTATTCTTATATAAAATATTAAAATATTCTTATATTTAATATAATATAATTATTTTGATTTATTTTTTTATACATAATTGTAGAGAAAAATTATATAGTACAAATTTGTTATTAATTTATTAAAATTATATAAGAAAATTATATAAAGTAAAAACTTTCATTTTCTTTGATTAGTTTATTATATCTAATTACTTTTAATTTTTACAAAATTATTTTTTCATATCAATATAAAACACAAGTAATGAGATTCATATGTCGCATCAATTTTTTTTTTAATGTCTGTTTAATGAAATATAGAGGAAAAATTTTACATGTGCCATTTTAAAAAGGTCAATGATCTAATGAGATAAAAAAAAAATATTAAACGCTCATTTAAATATCAATTCAAAAGAGAGGGTCCTATTTGTACTTTTTGTCATATATATATTTCAAGTGTTGTTTCACATGGGAGATATTTAATTTGTTTGAGGATTGCTTATAGAGACCAACCCTATAAATATAAGTGGGTGTTTGGTACAAAAGAATTTGGATGAAGGAATTTGAACAATCTACGGATTTCTATCAAATCCATTATTTGGTTTAATTTTTTTTGTTGTACAATTCATGGATTGTTGAAATCCTTAAAAAATAAAGGGTTTGAAATACTTCATAGGATGAGGAATTTCAACAATCTCTCATTTTTAAAAATGATGAAATGTGACTTTTGTCAATTTTACCCATGAATAATATGAGATATTTCAATTTGAATATTCTCTCATATTTTTATTTTCAAGGATAAAACTGAAAATTACACATGAAATCTATGAATTTTTCTTGGGTAAATTACAATTTAGTCCCTAAATTTTGACGAAAGTAATACTAAGATTTCTGTATTTTGAGAAACTAACGATTGTATCATTGCATTTTTATTCCGTCAAATATTTTAGTCCTTCCGTCTAAATTTTTTCACTTTTCCGTTAAAAAAATTAAAAATAATAATTTTTATTTCCCAAAATACCCGATATGCATTTTCTACTTTTTATTTTTTTAATTTTGATTTATTTATTATTTGTTAATTATGTTTAAGAAATTAATTTTTGTTATGAGTATTATATTTAAAAAATTATTAGTATTACATTGTAAAATATTATATTTAAGAAATTAATTTATTTAAAAAATTAATTTTTATTAGGAGTATTATATTTAAGAAATTATTAGAATTATATTGTAAAATAATTATATTTAAGAAAAATATTATATTTAAGAAA
>CATKHJ010842600.1:0-19058 GCA_949750685.1 Vernicia montana
ACATAAAAAAAAATAAGTTATAAATTAAAAATGATATATTAAATATATATATATATAATATTTGAAAAATAAAATATATATATTATATATAATCGGGGCGGGTTCGGGGCGGGTTTTAGCATTACCCGCCCCGCCCCGAACCCGATTCGGGTTTTAAATTTAAAATTCACCCCGCCCCATTTATTAAATGGGGCTGGTAATATCCGCCCATTAGGGACGGGACGGAGCGGATACCCGACGGGGCGGAATAAATTGCCATCCCTAAACAAGATCAGCACAAAATTAAGTATAGTGACGTGATAGGGTTTTTGATCTTAATCCAAAAGTTTTTAAAAGCTCACACATTATTATTAATTTATTATATTAAAAAATTGCTAAAAAATTTTGCTTAGGACCAATTAGGACCCAGTTGGTGATGTGGCTAGATAAGAACCACAAGTAAAATATTAGGGTATGATTTAAAAAAATAAATAATAAATTTATTTATTTTTCTCCAATGCTTATCCTATATTTTTTGGGAGGGGAGAGAACACGTGGCACTTTGAGAAGTGGGGCTGATAGGTGAACAAACATCCACGAGTGATTGGACCAATGTTTTTACATTTTTATCTTTGAAAGGAAATAATTTTTAAATTTAATTTTTTTAGCAGACAAAAAAATTCAAGCTCAACAGAAATAATATTATTTGTTAAAAATTTTATTTATTTAATATTTGATTTATTGTTAAATTACAACAATATATATCATAATTTCTTCAAGCTTCAATATTACTAATTGTTATTAAATAAATATAAGTGATTAATAAAATAAAATAAATTGAATTCATTTTTCATGTATATAATATTTATAATAATATTTATATAATAATTCAATTCAATTATGCTGATAAAATTAAATTGAATTGGATTATTTCATATGAGTTTTTTCAAACAAGAGTCTTAGTTTAATGTTATTATTATTTTTTTCAAACTGTGAGAACTTGACTTTTTTTTCAGAGCATTAGAGAAGGATAAATTAAATTTTTTTTAAATAAATAAATTTTTTATTAATAATAGTTAATAAGTACAATTTGAAATAGAGAAGTAGACTTGATTGCGTTCAAAAAATACATATAAATCTTATTATAAAGATAAGTTTTTTTTTTTTTTTTGAATTTCATTGATCGTGTTGACGGAACAATTGTATACAGTATCTTGGCTGCGTTTGACACATTGTTAAAAAATACATTCCACTCGGTAGCTATATTGAATCACAAATCGACTTTATTATCGTTTGACGAATCTTTAAATGAGTTCAATTTTCTAAATATCAAACTCAAACTCTTCTTAACTCCCATAAAAAAACACAAATAAACTCCCATAAAAGAAATAAAAAGACTTATTAAATTTTATAAAAGGATAACAAAACCATATAAAGTAAATGAAAAAAAAAATAGATATATGTTTAGTAAAATACAGATTAACAGATATCTCTTATTAAAAATAAAAAAAGCTAAATAAAATAAATAAAAATGAACTATCTCCAACCGAATAAAAATCGATGGTGGTTCAAACAATAAATAAAAATGAACTATCTTCAAAAAATTTTAATTAGCGTAAAATTTTGTATTTTTACTTTTATTTATGGTAAATTTTATTGTCTTTTTATTATAATTAATTACTTTTTTTTATTAATTTTTATTATATAAAAAACATTTTAATTAGTACAGAACACATAATTAAAATTAATTACTTACCTGTATAAAAACTTTTATTATACACTTTTATTTTTATCAATCAATCAATACACAATAAACTTTTGGTTTGAAATTGTATGAGCATCCCTTTTAATTTTTTTTGGCCGAACATCCCTTTTAATTAGCAACCTATATATTCTTTCCTTGAATTGTTAACCACATCATATGATTCATGTCCTCGTACATATCAAATTAACCACATGATAATCAAATTACGCACTATCATCCAAAGAATAAAAAAAAAAGAAATAAATTCAAATGGTCATAATTCATTCATAATGCTGGCATGTTGCATTGTCGTCAGCCGCCATTTTCTTTCACAACACCTTTTTAATTTTTTTTTTTATTGCACAGAATGCCTTTTTAATTTGCACCTCACACCTCTTTGATGTTATATTTTACCATCCTCTAATTTTATGTAAAATCCTATAACGATGGCAAAACTCGATCTGCATCGACATAGAATTTGTTTTTGTCTCAAATTTGATGGATAATTTTTATTCTGTTTGTGGTAATGGGATATTGATGAGATTGAGTCTCTTCATCCCAATCTTCGCATCGATTTTATAAAATTAATATATATGTATTTTTTATTATAATTTCATATATATATATATATATATATATTTTTTTTTAAATTATATTATTAAGTATTTAATTATATTATTATTATTTAAATATTAATTAATAATATATAAAATTTAACATAAATATGTATAATATTTTTGTCAAAATATATAAATTATGAAATTTTAACATTAATAAAATTATAAAAAAATAAGTGGGAATCCCCGTCTCCGCCCCGAACCCGATTTACTCCGTTCCGTTTTTACCCCGACTGTTTATGAGACGGGGACGAAAATCTCAAAATCCGTCTCGCTCCACCCTATTGCCATTCCTAAAATCCTATAAGGAAAAAGCAATAATAATTATGATATGAGAATTGATTAATTAATCTCTTATTATAGTCATGCATCATCATAGTCTATACTTAAGAGAAATTCTAATATTAATTTACTTCACTATTTGATATACGAACTAATTAATTAATAATAATGTAATATATCTAATGAAATAGTTAATTATAGTACTTTTTTTTTTGCTTTTAAAATTTCAATCAAATATTATTATTAGTCTATTGATATATGAATATATTTTTGATTAGTGTATAAATCACTTGGTCAACTAAGGTTTTTTTTTTTTTTTCTTTAAACAAGTTCAAGTGGCTTCATTAATTTATAAAATTTATGATTTTTAAAAAAATTAATTTTATTATTATTTAAATAATGTTATATATCATGTTAAATTTATTCGCGGTATGATTAAATATATAAAATTTTTAATGCTCAAATTACAAAATTTATATAAAAAAAAAACATACTTATCATAGTTTGACCCAAAAATAAACCCTAATTAATCAATAATGCACAAGCAGGCCATTGATTAATTATTAGATAGAAGAATTTCGTTACAAGGAGGAATAAGAAAGAGTCCTCGTGTGAAAGACTGCTAAAATAGAGCCAAAAATGTTGGAATATTCAAAGAAAAATATCCCTTTTGGATAAAAGCTTTTGAAAGAACAAAGAACAAAGTACAAGCAACCAACCAAATAAAGACAACAGTATGTCAAAATGCGTTGAGTATTATTTTTTTATTTTTTAAAAATAAAAATAATATTTTAAAAATCAGAATTCGTTGTTTATTTTCTAAAATGTCTTTAAATAAAAATAAAAAAAATAAAAATTAATAATTTTTTAAAAATATTTTCTAATATTTATTTTTTTAAATTAAAAAAAAAAATAAAAAATAAAAAATCACAGATACCGGACACCTCCTTAGCAATTTGAGCATAGGCTAACAAAATTAATTAATTAATGATATTCCTAAGTCAATAAAACAACCAATCAAAACTATAGAGTTCACTACAAGACAAAAAACCCTCGCCAATAAAAGGCATAGCCCTCTTCTTTCAAACATTTCAAACACTCTTATCCTCCTCTGCCTCCTCTCTTAGCTCAGCCTTGCCTAGCCCCTCCACCACCACCACCACCACCACCACCACTTCCAATTAGACACAAGCCACTAATCCAAACAATTATTAGTACCAAACGCATATTTTTTTTCCTTCATAAATTTTATAGTATAATTAATATTTACGCTAGAAATATGCTAGGAAAAACTAGCTCTGACCTTCCTCCTGGTTTTAGGTTCCATCCAACTGATGAGGAATTAATCGTGTAT
The DNA here is from genome assembly GCA_949750685.1 of Vernicia montana. Taxonomy (NCBI): domain Eukaryota; kingdom Viridiplantae; phylum Streptophyta; class Magnoliopsida; order Malpighiales; family Euphorbiaceae; genus Vernicia; species Vernicia montana. Next base: position 3,977 of record CATKHJ010842600.1, read on the forward strand.
TATCTTCGTAATCAAGCCAAATCCAAGCCTTGCCCTGTATCAATAATCCCAGAAGTTGATATTTACAAGTTTGATCCTTGGCAATTACCTGGTAATTACTAATTAGCTTTCTAAATTATACTAATACCCAAAAACTGATCTTTATGGGTTTTTTAATTTCTTGGGCCTTAATTATATTGATTTGTGATGCAGAAAAAGCAGGATTTGGTGAAAATGAATGGTATTTTTTTACCCCTCGTGATAGGAAGTATCCAAATGGAGCTAGGCCTAACAGAGCAACTGTTTCTGGGTATTGGAAGGCTACAGGCACAGATAAGGCTATCCATAGTGGGTCTAAACATGTTGGTGTCAAGAAAGCTCTTGTCTTTTACAAGGGTAGGCCACCAAAGGGTATTAAGACTGATTGGATTATGCATGAATATCGCTTAAATGATTCAAGAAAGCAACTCAATAAGCAAAATGGATCCATGAGAGTAAGCCCTTTTGTCAAAATTGAATTCTACTTAATTATTACCATCTAATTTAGAAATGTCAATCGGGAAGGATACTCACAAAAATTAATCTATTAAAATTTACCCTTTACTATGTATACCAATCTCAAACCTATTTTATAAATGTCGAAATCCTAAATAATCAAATTGGGTAAGATCTGAACTCAGTAAATGTTTATTCTATTGCTACCCCTAATCTAATTTTTTTAGGATTTATTTTAACAATGATTTTGTGCTTTGTGTGTTTCAGTTGGATGATTGGGTCCTATGTAGGATTTATAAGAAGAGGCATACAGGAAGACATTTGGAGGAGAAAATAGAAAATACAAATACCCAATTGGATAGACCTGCTTCTAATGAGGCTACAGAGCAACAAATGTTGAAATTTCCAAGGACATGTTCCCTTTCTCATCTATTGGAATTTGATTATTTGGGACCAATTTCTCAGCTTTTGAATGATAACACATACAATTCAAGTTTTGATATCCAAAACTTCAATGGCAATGCTGAGACTGACCATGTTGAAAATTTTCGGCTAGGAGAAATGGTTCCCCAATATGCAGATTCTGATAAATTCCAAGTGAATCAGAGTAGCATCTTAAACCAGCCATTGTTTGTGAATCCAATGGTCTATGAATTTCAGTGATTTGCTTGGTTTTGACTGGCTTCAGAAAAAGAAAACTGGGTTTCTTTGGACATGACACTGTTAGCTAGACATTCATTCAGAACTTGTAAAAATTGTTTGTGAAGAATATATATTTTTACACTATACAAAAATATTTGATCCAGATTTTGATCATCCCAGAAAACAACTTGGTTTGTCTGCTTCGGCCGGTCGGGATTTATGGCTCCCAGCAGTGCTCAAGTGGTCAGTGCGTCTTATGGGAATGTCTTAAATTGGGACATCAACACTTAATTGGCGATCAAGCTGGACGTAACAGTAATTAACACAGCAAAGAGCTCATTTTTTAGCTAAAAAAAATTGTGAATTAGATGATCAAAGCCAATATGATACTTTTTATTATTTTTAGTTAAACTGAAAACATAAGATAAGCTTGAATGAATGATGTACATTATCATCATTAAAATGTACTAATTCTCTTAAAATCCAAGGCAGCATCATATATTGTAAAATATTTTATGCCTAAGTCATGCAAACAGACAGGGCAGAATCTGTTAATATACAGAAATTATTGTGCAATTTGAACTTGGAACTCTTGTTTTTGGAATTGCTTTGGGCCTTCTAGGATAGTGACAGTGAGATTATAAGTTCGAACCTTAAACCTCAGTTGCCGTCAAATTAAAAAGAAAATTGAAAAATGCATCCTTTTGCATAGATGTTTCCTCGGGGACTCTTTTTTCTTCCACTTGATTTATTAGATTATCTTGAAATATGCAGTAAAAGATCTTAAAGCATATCCTGTTTAGCTATTGCACAATTATCTGCAGCCTTGGACTAGTAATTATTAACAAATGTTACTTATCCCAAAATGAATAATAGAATAATTTTGATGCTGGTCAAAAAACTGTTGAAAGCAATTTGGGTGATACACACTGAGTTTGGTGCATGCATGGGTTGAATTTTTTTTTTATTTTTTTTGTTGGTTTTGATAGTGATAGATATTCGAAACGACAAATCCTAATTGCTTAGTCAGATGCAAAACTGAAGATTCCAATTCCAAATTTGCATTAACAATATATATTAATCCCATTAAATAAGTTATCTGTTAGTTGCTTCTTTGAACGAGTCTCTTACCCAATTGAGAAATACACCATCACTAGATTATGCCAGGTAGCTCCTGCAACTTTTGCGTTTCTGATGGCTATACATATACACATTCGGTAAATCGGAAATATTTAAAAGAAAGGGCATATCAAGCCTTACATTATAAGGCGGGTATTCAACCTCTTGAGTCACCAGCATAACATGTTATATTTTACATCGCAATAAATTAGGTCAAGGGCAATAAAAAAAGAAGGGGAATCAGTTTTATATCTAACTCTCAAGTACCCTAAAACATACAAAGATTGTGACATAAAATATCTAATTCTGCACTTCATTAACTTCACCACTAACCTGTTTCTCAACCAACTTTCTCCTTACCCATTTTCATACTTATTATAAGAAACCATTTCATTTAGACCTTCTTCTCTATCAGTACATTACATATGTATGTATGTTTTGTTTTTCAGTTAGAATTCATTACTAATGGGAGAAGAAAATTTTCTTTCATTACTTTCTTCTTGCTTTGATGAATACAACATGGGAATGTTGATGATACCTCTCTTTGCTTTGTCATGGATTTTTATCCATAGATGGAGCCAGAGGAACAAAAAAGGACCTAAAACATGGCCAATTATAGGTGCAGCAATTGAGCAGCTAATCAACTATGACAGAATGCATGATTGGCTTGTTGGTTACTTGTCAGAGTTGAGAACTGTTGTAGTTCCCATGCCATTCATGACATACACTTACATCGCAGATCCAGCTGATGTTGAACATGTCCTTAAGACCAATTTTGACAATTATCCAAAGGTAATAATCCTCAATAATCAATGTGTATTTATTTACTCCATAAACACTACTAGGTATCATCAGGTGCGACAATGCTCTCTTAATTGTTTTATCATTACTTTTAAGAGCGTGTTTGGCACACATTAATTTCTTATTACAAACTACGACTAAGGTCTCTCTTATGCTATTTATTTTCCTTTGGCAATAATGGAAATTAATATCAATTGAAGGGCGAGACATACCATTCATATATGGAAGTGCTGCTTGGAGATGGGATATTTAATGCCGATGGTGAACTATGGAGAAAGCAAAGAAAGACTGCAAGTTTTGAATTTGCATCAAAGAATTTGAAGGACTTCAGCACCATAGTTTTCAGAGAATATAGCTTGAAGCTCTCATCTATTCTTAGTCAAGCATCTTTTCATAACCAAGAAATAGACATGCAGGTGGGGCGAATCTTTTGAAATAACAAATCTTTGTAAATTTTCTTCCATATCCTGACACTTTTTTTATGCCCTATAAAATTGTGTGTTTTATAGGAATTGTTTATGAGAATGACATTGGACTCCATATGCAAAGTTGGATTTGGAGTAGAAATAGGAACATTGGCTCCTAATTTACCAGATAATTGCTTTGCTCAGGCTTTTGATACTGCAAATATCATTGTTACACTTCGCTTCATTGATCCATTGTGGAAAATCAAGAAATTCCTCAATGTGGGATCAGAAGCTTTACTTGATAAGAGCATTAAAGCCATTGATGATTTCACCTACTCTGTTATTTATAGAAGGAAAGCAGAAATAGAAGAAGCTCGAAAATGCGGTAATAACAAGGTATAAGCCATAATGATATTAACAAAAGCTTTCTTTCACTAGAATGATAAAAAAGAAAGAAAGAAAGATTTTCACTAATCAAAGCATACCTTTTTATGATGGGAAAATCAGGGAAAACATGATATATTATCAAGGTTCATTGAGCTAGGTGAGGACCCAGAAAACCATTTTACAGATAAAAGTCTAAGAGATGTTGTTCTGAACTTTGTTATAGCTGGTAGAGACACAACAGCTACAACTCTTTCTTGGGCCATTTACATGATAATGACACATGAAAATGTAGCTGAGAAACTCTATATGGAGCTGAAATCTTTTGAGGAAGATAAGGCAAAGGAAGAGAACGTTACGCTGATTCAGTTTGACTCAGATGATCTTGAATCTTTCAATCAAAGAACAATGCAGTATGCAGGACTCCTGACTTATGATGCATTAAGCAAATTATATTATTTGCACGCAGTGGTAACAGAGACACTTCGCTTGTACCCTGCAGTCCCTCAGGTATGCCTATTTTTCCTTGATCAGAATATATTTCCGTTTAATGGTGGAGAGAGGTGAACCTATGAATCACTGACTCTTTAATTTTAGTCACGTATTTCTATCATGTTGTGTTGGACACTTATCTAACATGATACAAAACACGAATGATGTGCTAATTTTTATAAGAATAGTGTGTTAGCAGGTCTGTATCGTGTTGTCAACATGTCCTATGTCCGTGTCTGTGTCCGTGCCTCATAGGACGAACCAATGCTACTCCAGGACACACTAAGCTTCATGACTCGGCATGACAGCTTGAAATTTGAAACCTTCAAATGAGAGAAAACCTCGCATTTGAGGCAAGAACAATCAATGTGAAAGATCATGTCAACACTAGGCAGATAAGTGAGAGCTAATATATATTGAATGATTGTAGGACCCCAAGGGCATTTTGAAGGATGATACCTTGCCTGATGGGACAAAAGTCAGAGCTGGAGGGATGGTGACTTATGTTCCCTATTCAATGGGTAGGATGGAGTATAACTGGGGATCTGATGCAGCTTCATTCAAGCCAGAGAGGTGGCTCAAAGATGGTTTCTTCCAGAATGCATCTCCATTCAAATTCTCTGCGTTTCAAGTAAGCAATAAGTGATTAGTGATCTAGTATTTTATTGTTTCTTGAAAATAAAAGGGAATCATAGTTACCATTTTTTAATGTTATGTGCAGGCTGGACCTAGAATATGCCTTGGTAAGGACTCTGCATATCTCCAGATGAAGATGACAATGGCCATACTCTGTAGATTTTTCAAATTTGATTTGGTTCCAAATCATCCAGTGAAATACAGGATGATGACAATTCTATCAATGGCACATGGACTGAAGCTTAGAGTGGCCAGGCGCTCATAAGATACAGCCAGAGGCCATGATGCTCTTGTCAGTCCCTTAATAAATTGTTCCATGATGAAAAGATTTACATCTGTAACCTTTTTTTTTTACAAATATCACAATCCCTAACTCTTTCCTTTGCTGTCCTATAGAACAAGCAAGGACATTGATTTTTTTTTTTTTTAGCATTTCTTATCTGATTCAATGTCAAAGCTTAATCTATAGAAAATAAAGGTGAAAGAAGTGATGAGTTGCCTTGAGCTACAAAAGGTATATCATGTATTTTATATTTAGGGTTCTTAAAGCACATTTTCCAGTAACAGGAACTACACTGATTTATTTATTTTTGAACAATAGAAACTATACTGATCAATAATGTTAATTGCACACACACTACAGTTTAAATTACACAAGTAATTTCTGCTGCTTCTCTTGCCACTCATTGATTTCGGTACTAATCTTTGCTTGAACACTTGCATGAAACCCTGGATACGGTTCATAACCAAAAAAGATTTGAAGAGCCTGATGGAAAGCAAAAATAATCAATTTCAGATCAGAAGTGCTATAATATCATGAAGCTTAAAACATTACCTCCAGCAGCACAAAAAATGGAGCCATTAGTAATGCTTGAACGATGTTGTCTAAAAGAGCCGGGGCTCGTTTCTGCAGGATATTTGATTGACTTTCAGACAAATAAAGATATATTGCCAAGTCATTGACATATTTACAAATAACAGAAACAAGATACCTCAAAGACTCCATGGCCAATGAACTGTCCAGTCCAACAAACAATTTGAGCCACCACACATACCTGCAAAATGATATAATGCTTAGTCATTGAATGAAATAAGATGTCACTCATGTCTCATGGTGATGTTTTCTAGTAACAAAAAGTAAAAATGGAACATATAAGACTGGTTGCTCGCACACAATGAAATTTTCTGCCACACAAATCAATGTAACGTGCGCACACACGACTCACTAAATACAGACCATCAACATGATCAAATAACAGTGAAGAAATGTTCTTCAGGTGGAAATGATCCCATAGTCAACACTCAACATACACGCTATTAATCTCACAATCCAAGACAAGAAATAATTTTGTTGATTTAAGATTTTATGACACTCCAACATTAAAATTCAATCTCCTTGTCATCTTACATTATTCTTCTAGATTGTCACTCTGTAAAACTTTGGGTTAACTTCGGATTCACTGCTTTCATCATGTCTATCTCATTTATCTGATGACATATACAAGCCTTATTAAGCTGCACCATTTCTGTTTCAATCTTAACATTGATGATGTATCAGTTGACTTTATTGCCAATATTCAGGCAACTTCCTCATACACTTCACAAGTTCAGATAAAGAACGAGAGAACCATTTTAAAATCAGCTCCAAAGTCCAAAATTTCTCAAGCATGACAATATTGCTAAGTAAAAACATGAAATCCAAATATGGAATATGATAAGCATTCCACAACATTACATAGGTCATTTGAATGGGCCTAATTCAATTTTTGTAATGCAGAACCCATCAAAAGGACAGCTATGGACTGTGATCTTTCACAGAGGAAGTGGCAGCAGTAATAATTATATAATATACAAATTTACAAAAAAAAAATAACAATATAAAGGAAGGAGGAACAATCCATGTCTAATTTCTGATCCTGCAGTTGTTCATAACATATTTGTTCACTGCTTGTTATCTTTCAGAGAGCCAAATAAAGAAAGAAATAGAATTTAATCACTAAAGAAGTAGAATTTAATCACTACTTTTCTACAACGTAAAGTTCTGTTCTAAAGTACAAGCAAACTATAGTCCATAGGAACCTTGACTAAAATATAAACGCAAAGAGATGGTTCACTATAACTAATTCTACTTTGGCATTTGCTGAAAATCAAATATGATGCAATTACATTCTTTGATGCTGTATCTGCATCTTTTTTTTGAAAAAAAGGTGCATGACATAGCAAGACCAAACTTAGCTTGGACACAACTTAGAATTTCATAGAAAGATTAGACACATCTCCAATTTATTTTCCCAGCTTATGTTAAAAGAGCAAAACCACAAGGTGGTCCATAACCTAAGTAATAAGAAATAAATAAATGCAAGCATGTGAGTAACAATGAAAGATGAAAATGATGTAATGTAGTGCCCAACAGAACCACCAGAATTTAAAGGAGCAAAAACAGAATTGGTTGACGGATGAAATAAAAAAACCAGCCAAAATGGAAAGCATATACATAGCTATTTATTGAGATTTCAATAGCCCACCTACTGCAATATCTAATATCATGCAAACTCTACCAGAACAATAAATATTTATCTTAGACACTGAAGAAGGTTGAAAGGGCAAAATCAGAGACAGTGAAGCCTGACCAAATACGGTACCACCAAATATTAGACTTCTAATCTAACCTCAAATCTGACCAGTGCATTTATAGTACAAGACAGAATCAAAATGACTCATCCTATTACAAATATTTTTTCACAAAATAAAAATAAAATTACGCTACCAATACTTATGATTCAAGAGATCAAATGAAAGGGAAAAAAAATAAAAAATTGCATAGTTTTCACAAAACTATAAGACATATAAGCTGAAAGTCTATGAAATTCATAGTTATGGTCATCAATTTGAAGCCTAAATGCCTTTATTTGATAAATCTCTGAGACAAGTAATTGACTCATTTCCAATTCTTCTAAGCTATCAATAGCATCAACCAAATATGAAATACGATAAAAAAAACCACAAGCAGATTTAATTTCCAGATGAACAAGTACATAGATGGTTAGCATTCGAAGCAAACTTCAAAAAAGCATAAATTAAAGGGGACCCATGTCAATTTTATCAACAAAAACTAACATAAACACAAAATTTACCTTCCAAGCAATAGAAAACCCAAGCCAACCAGCCAAAAAACTACTGGCCACCCAACAAAAAGCGCAAAACAGAGCAGCCAAGGAGCCAGCTTTCGAATCCAAACAGATATAAAACAAAGCATAGATCAAAGCAAACAAGAACCCAAAATTGAAAGGCAAAACAACATGGCTACCAAACAGAGAGAACTCGAGGTTGAACAGGGAAGGAGTAAAGTAAAGAATGAGAATAGCAGTGAAAAGGATTGGCCAAACAAATATCATGTGAATCACTATGTTAATCGGGTTACTGTGGTACGCGCCATAAAAAGCAAAGTTTTTTTCTAGATCAAACAATCCACACTTTCCCATTAAGGATTTTCCGAGAAAAAAATAAAAAGAAAGAGCGATTTTCCGGGAAAGTTGATGGCTTTCTTAAAAAGATTAGTGGGTTTCGTTTTCTGTAATAGAAGAAAGAAAGGGGATTATCAAATATGAGAAATGGTTGAAGGATAATACGATACAATACAATCAAAGACTCAGTAATCATCACAGAGGCGCCATGAAAAAGAGAGGTTTGGTGTTTTGCGGTGACTGAATCACGCGTTGTGACTTCTTTGCGATGGTCCAGTCTGATTGGCATTCTTTATTTTATTATTCTTTAATTAATATTTTTAATTTAATACATCTATTTTTTCTTTTATACTAATTTATTTAGACTTAAATTCCATATTTTACATCAATTAAAATATACACTTACCATCGTAGCGAGAACTTTAGAATGGTCCCTCAAATAAATAAAAATTATTTTAATGGAGTAATAGTATATTAATCGCAGTCTCGTGTTTTATGTAAATTTTAATTTATATTTTTTAAAATATTTTAATATATATATAAATTATTATTATTATTTTATTAAATTTAAATATTATTTTATGATAATTTTGAATATTAATATAAATAAAATATATAAGTCAAATTTATTATTTTAAAAGAATGATAAAAAGATATTAAATATATAAATTTTAATTGGAATCTACAAAAATATAATAACATGAGAAAAAAAATAAATGAGGTGATTTTAAGTAAATTTAATATTTTATAAAATTATTTCACATAAATTTAATTTTGAAAAGAATTGTTTGACATATACGAATTATTTTTTAAATAACTCTTAAATTCAACTTTAATTATATATAAAAATTAGCATAATTTGGTAATCAACATTTTAAAATATTTAAAAGTATTTTACATTTTTAAAGAAAAATTTTTATTTTACAATAATTTTTATTAATAAGAGATAAAGATAATCATAAATTTTAAAATATTTATATTTAATTATAATAGCTATGGATAGACTAATAATAGTTATATTATAAACAATTTTTTAGTTCACTTGTTAATTAGTTTAAGTTTATTGTAGTTTGTTGCACACCAAAGTATAAATTAATAATAAGGTGCATATATAATTCAGACAATAAATATATGTTCGATTTTTTCTCTGCATGTAAAAAAAAAAAATTATTTTAGTTTGTTACGATAAGCATCTTAAAAGAATGTATTTTCCATGGTTATTTTAGTTCCCCAAAGAACTTTGAAATTAATGATGAAATATTTGGTTTACATACACTACCCAGTCAATGATTCAAAAATCAAACTCCAAAGCAATTAGCAAGAAGACAACAATTTATTTCCTCATGAAAAAGATAATGAAAGAGTGACACATGGCAAAATAAAAAGGTTCAAGTCAGAGGGTAAGGGCAAATCCACCACACAAATTTTGCAATTAATTTAAATTAAATTCCTCCATAACAAATCTTTTCTTATTTTATCCAAATCCAAACCCAGACCCAAAACCAAAATCAAAACCATGATGATAATGCAATTTCCTCTGTACTCTCACACTACCAATTTCAAACACTCACTTCCATTAATCAAAGCATCAATTATTTCACCCCAAGAAAATAATCCCAATATTAATATTTCAAATTCAAGAAGAAAAATCATAATAACAACAACAACAACAGTTTTAGCAACTTCACTAACACCTCATCTTGCTCTGGCTGAGAATTGGGGAGTTCGATCTTTCTTATGGGAACGTTTCTTTGAGCCTGATTTATCACCACAAGACTCTGTTTCAAGAATTAGACAAACTGCTGAAGGTTTACATAGCATTAGAGACATGCTTGAAACTATGTCTTGGAGGTATGTTATATTCTATATTAGGGTAAAACAATCCTATCTCTCTAAAGATTTGAAAATTGCTATGGAAACTTTGCCTAAAGCTCGATGGAAACAGTACGTTGAGTTGGCTAATGACTTGGTTGAAAATATGGCCAGGGTACGTATTTCATTAATTAATTAAATTATTATTTTTTTTAACGAGAAAATTAAGTGATAATTGGAGTAATTTATTTTTTATTTTTTTACTTTTGCAGTTTGATCAATATGTTCGCTCGCCAAAGGTATATGAATCTTATCTATACTATGAGAAGACATTGAAATCCATTGATGATATTGTGGCATATTTGGCTTAGAATATACTTTGTTGTTAATTTTATGAGAATAATGAAACTTTGTTTCATATAATTAAGTAGAAGGACAAACGATCATTGAATTTCAGCAATAAAATCAATTGCTAAATTCTTATAGAATTTTGGCCAAAATTTTTATGTAATATGATTTAGGATATATTTGGTATCATCATTATTATTATTATTATTATTATTATTCAAAAAAGACCATCAGACTTCACTTGGAGATTTCTCAATCATGTAAATTAAAGGCTAATTTATTATAATAGTGATAAGAACTGAAACTTTGCTATCAATGGCAGAGGCAAAATGAATCAAAGTTCCAAAAAGGGACTACATACAAAATGTGAAATTCATTTATTATAATTAGACATTGTTGAAATAAACTAGAGTTGAGAGAGAGACACAGATGATATAATTATAATTAGCATAAACATGAATATTGAGACGAAAGAGCCAACAAGAGATCCAGATAGTCTGTGGCAGAATTTACTGAATCTGAATGGTTGGCAAATTGCAACCCAATTAGCTCTACGATTCCCTTTATGTGCTAAGGACACAATGCTTGTAGCAGCTGAAGCCCCACTTGTGAGAAGAACCAGCATAACCTTTTACAAAATTTTCATATATAATTTCATTAATTTACCAAATTAATGCTGCATAACTTGAAAGTAATAAGGAAAATGTTTCTTCATTCCCCCTTCCCAAATTAAAAAAAAAAATGGAAATGCTACATGCCTAATAGTTTTGAAGAAAATTATAACTATAATGATGGAATGATCATTCAAATCTAATGTTCTGTTTGTTTTACGAAAAATAAATTTTTCTAGAAAATGTTTTCAATGTTTTCCAAGAAAAATATTTTTTTAGAAAATATTTTTTTTTAGAAATTAAGATCTTGTTTAGCTGTGAAAAATAATACCTGTTTTCTAGAAAATTATTTTAAAAAACTAAAAAATAGAATTTATTGTTTAGTTATAATAATTTTCCAAATATGAAATTGGAGATGAATTTTTCTTGTTTTCTAATTTATAATTGCAATTTAGAAACCTAATTTAAGTAGTTCTCCAAATCACTTTGGCGTCATAACTTTGGGTTTCGAAACCCGACCCCAACAATGTCTTTTTTTTTTTTTCCTTCTGTTATATATAAGTATATACATATATCTATTTAATTTGCTTACTATTTGGTTCAGATAATGCTTCTATATATATATATATATATATATAATGTGTCTATATACTTTTCAAATTAAAATATAAAATATTAATTTGAATTTGGTATCTATAATGGAAAAGTATGATTAAATCTAATTAAATACATATTCATCATGCTTTCAATTTTTTTATTTCTGATTCTATTTTAAAATTTCTGTAATTTCTTAATGATATATTTTTTTTAAATTTCTCATGCTATTTTAAATTTCCTGTGATTGCTTGTTGAAATATATTTTAATACCTTTTTAAATTAAAAAAAAAAAAGAAGCAACCAATTATATTTTTTTTCATTGAAAAGGATAGATCAAATCTAACTAATAATGTTATCTTCCAATTTTTTTAGCACTTGGTATATGTAATTTTTTTTTATTGCTTTGAAAAATGTTACATAAAATAATTTTATGATAATTTTCATCATTGTTTTTAATTGGATTACAAATACAATTTTTTTTTTAAAAAAATTAAAAATAAATTTATCAACGGAAGTAAAAAATAATAAATTATTCAGAAAATTAATATTTCATTAGTAAACAGTCGATAAATAAAAAATATCGACCATTTACCAATGGACATTATTTTAAGTAATTAATATTTCAAAAATATATCGGTCAATAATCCATCAGCAAATAAAGGTTACCGACGATTTACTGATCCTAATATCACTGACGGAATATTTCGTTGGTGACGTTACTGATTAAAGGCCAATCGAAATTTCTTTGGTAATTTTCCGATTTATATTTTCGATCGATATTTTCCCATTTTCTTTGTAGTGTAATGAGTTTGTTAAAATTTAAAAAATGATTTCTCTCTTGAAAAAAGAAAATTATTTTCTTTAAAAATGGTTTAATTTTCCAATAACTAATTTTTTAAAGTATTTCAAACATTAAAAAATATGAAAAGTATTTTTCACAAAACAAACAAAACTTAAAATCTATACAATACTGTAACATAAATAATATAATAAATTAATTAATATAGAAAATGATGAGATAAATTAATAGCACTTCTCAATTAATAAATTGAGGGGAATCTGTCAAAGAAAGTAGCTACCTACCAGCTCATCAACAACCCCAAACAAACTGCACCAATTTTGTTTTCACGCATATTTACTATCCAATTACTTCCATAATTTTTGTCAAAAAATGGTGGTGCAATTGTCAAATATCTCCTTTGTCAAAAATGGGTTGGTGGCCTTTTTGACAAAGTGCTACAAAATAAAACGTGTAAGGTTTAACAAAGTTGGTGCAGTTTGTTTGGGGTTGTTGGTGAGCTGGTAGGTAGCCACTTTCTTTGACATAATCAAGAACAATAATTACCGTATCAAATATGAGCAAGATAATCCTGCTGATTTTTGTAGAGGTCTTGATCATATGAAAGATAGACAGGGAAAGAGAAAGAAGAAGATATCCACATACAATAGAATTTGCGATCACAAAGAACCTGCATCACATCATATATATATATATATAGTTATTATATGAGCACATTTATAATTAATTTACTTGAAATTTTTTAAGCTAGTAGTAAGAAATCTAATTACTTGAACATGGGGAAATCTTTATACTCAGCCTTGAATTGGAAAGCTTGAAATGAAAATGGAAGTGTTTGCTTAGTAGTTGCCATGGCAATAGCAGTTGCTGATGTGACAATAGCGGCAAAAACTCTTAAAATAAGGTCAAGTATTGAGAACCCTCTATTTACATTTACCTTAATTAATATCTCATGTTTTGAGTTTGCTTCCATTGATGCTTAATACACCAGCTTAATTAAGCTCTAATTGAGGTTGTGAATGATGGGAATTTAAGATGAAAGAATTGGAAAAATGTAGGGATGTGTGTGTGTGTGTATAAGAATTAATTAGTACAACAAAGCAATTTGGATTTTCTTAATGGATGCAATAGTAAAAAACAACTAAAAGTGGGTATTAGGTTGGTTTAATTGTTTTGCTTCTCTAAGCAGCCTAATGATAGGTACTAATTAAAGCCAGGATCGATAATGATGTTTCATTTTCTATAATTTATTATAGATTAATTTCAACAATACTTTTCGATAATGATGTTTCATTTTCTATAATTTATTATAGATTAATTTCAACAATACTTTGGCAAAAATAATAATAATAATAATAATTAATTTCAACAATAGAGAGTAAATTGTCTGCCTAAATTTTGCAACTTAATTTACTTATGCAATACTAACATCTTATCCTTGTATTGTAAGAGATTGATATTATTAATTAACTAGTACTAATGTATACTAACATCATTTCATTAGTAATGATTATGTACATATAATTTCATTACTACAAAACACATGAAAATACTGCACATATATATAATTTTAGAAATAATATTATTTTGAAGCGTGAATAAAGATAATTCAAAAATAAAAGCATAATTAGAAAACTAATCAGTGTTATCGGGTTCTTTCACTATAAAATATAGAGTAAATTATTATTTCGTCCTTTAAATTTAACTTAATTAACTAATTCGTTCCCGTTTTTTGAGAAATTAACTAATTAGTCTCTTACTTTTTATTTAGGGTTTGTTTGACATTGTGTTAGGAAAAGTGCTTTTCCAAAAAAAATAAAAAAAAAATTGAGTTTTTTGAGTTTTGAAAACTATTTTTTTGAAAAAAGAAATGAATAAATGTTTTTTTAAAAAAGTTGTTTAAAAAAAATTAAAAAAAATAATCAGTTATTCAAAAAAATTCAAAAAATGATCTTTTAGCTTTAAATAACAATTTCAAATAGATCCTTAGTTATTTCGTTCATTTGCACCGTTAAAATCCTATAAAAAGTTTAAAATGTCATTGCTTTACACTTAAATTTTCCATCTCAAGCAAACTTAAATTTTTTATCCTAACCAAAGTTTTAATTATGCTAATTCAAAAAGAAAAGAAATGCAAATTGTACTAATTCAAATTACTAATTTAATTCAATTCAAATCATATATAACAAAGCAAACGAAAATTGAAGAAAATTTGAAAAATGAAAAAACAAAGCACACAAAAATCTGGAAAAACAAAAATCTGCGAAATGGAAAAAATAGAAAAATAAAATTTGGAAAAAATGCAAAAGCAAAGTAAAAGAAATAGTAATTTACAAAAAATTACAGGAATAAAAAAAAAAGGGGGAAAAACCTGATATGTAATTGATCCAAATCGTGGTGGTGATGGTTATATGATGATGGGAAAAAGAGCTAACAAATTGTGGTGGTGGTGGTGGTAGTGATATATATGATAATGATTATGAAGCTCAAGCCAAA
>CATKHJ010842614.1:0-11498 GCA_949750685.1 Vernicia montana
TATATATATATATATATATATATATATATATATATATTAAAAATGGAAATTTGCAAAAAAAAAAAAAAAAAAGGGTAATAGTAATGAGTTTGAACTTACCAACATTTTTTTAAGGATAAAAATGGAAATACTCTATTCTATAATGTAAAGAATACCAATTCTTTAATTTTTTGTGAAATATGTATTTCATAAAAACTGTGAAATTGTTATTATACAGAATTAGTATTTTTTGTCTAAAATTTGAACTAAAGTAAAAAATAATTAATCCTTATATAATAGTTATTTTATTACCAGTCAATTCTATGAATCAAATATAGCTATAATCCTATTTATTTATATTTCTTCCAAGATGTATATTAAATTTTATTCCTATTTTTTTTTTCAATTTAGCATAAAAAATACAAAAAAAAAACCATTTAATTTCTAACAAAACTAACATATAAAAAAAAAAAAAGGAATAGCACAAAATATACAAATTTTTTTTTTTGAAATAAAATAAAATTTCATTATTAATCATTAGTAGCTGAATATAAATTCCAATAGAAAAGGACCTGACATAGAATCAACTACCCTAACAAGAGCAAACTGATTCGCAGATTGCAAATGTTCAACAGAACATCCAACTGCCATATAGTTGATTTTAAAAAATTGCGGCTGTAATAGTGAAACAATGTGATAAACCATTGTCATCTTTACAAGCATTTGAAATGCAACAATACACAAATATACCACTAGACTCATAATAAAAAAACAACTTCCAACAATGGAAGACATAACAAAACTTCCAACAAGAGAAGACAAAATAACATAAAAAGTAAAAAACAATCTAATACAAAATAATAAAATGAAAAGTATCACCCTAACAGCAGTAAGTACAAACCCATCCACAAGCACATGGTAAAAACGAAGATGGAGAGGCGATGGCGGAAGCAAGGAGGTAGAGATCGAAATCGAGCAGAAGGAGCGTTGAGCGATGGTAAAAGAGGACACGTAAGTAGAAGACGAATAAGTGGAGCCGGTGGTGGATGTGATAATAACAATAGGGATGAGACTATTCATATCAAATCTAACATAAGATATTAGAACCACCGCCGATCAAAAGAAAAAATCGGCGGTGGTTCAAGAAAAAAACTTAAAGGAGAGCTAGAGAGAAAAGGAGAATGAGAGACAGCTAGGGTTTGTAAATACAATTATTTAAGGAGGTGTTTTGGATCCACAAAATATACAAATTAAATCTAACTAATTACACAAAATCAAAACTAACTAAAAAAATACAAAAATACAAAAAAAAAAATGGAACTTGGAATTTCTGGCTAGCGGAGGAGATGCTGGGCTGGTTGACGACAGCTGCAGGTCGATCGAGCAGCGGCTTTAGGTGGATGGACGACGGCAACAGCTTGTGGCGCGATCTGCAAGAGAGAGGAGGGAGAGGGATGGCGGAAGCAGCCTGTGGCCTGAGCTGCACGAGGGAGGAGGGGAGAAGTGGAAAGGAGAAGCGGAAAGATTTAAAAAAGAATAAGAGGAAAAAATTCTGAAAAAAAGAGAGAGAAGAGAAAGGTGGCGACGGGATGAACAAAACAAAAAGATAAAAAGAGAATAACTCCCTATTTGGAACAAATGAATTCGATAAAATTTTGTGTAATTCATTTCAAATTTCACATTTTAAAAAAGTTGTGTGTTTAGAATATTAAAAAATATGGAATTCAATTTTAGGAATTCAATTTCATGGAATTGAACATAACTAAAACCATTCAAAACTCGTGGTATGCCCATTCAAAACCTTTGTGTAATGTGTCAATAAGAAATTTAGAGTCTTTTCCATCTATTTCATTCATGCTCTTTTGCTAAACAATGTATGGATATTGCTAATCTGAATATTGGTAGCTCCCCCCAAAACTCATTCAAAGATTGGTTTTTCTCTCTAATTCAATCTTGGGATTTGGGCGAGGTGGGTAAAATTAGTGTGGTATTGTGGAACATATGGAAGCAAAGGAATGCTAAATTGTGGACGGATCAATTTCAGTCTCCTAATCAAACAGTACATTCTACTTTTTCATTTTTGTGTGATTGGATTGCTGCTCAATCTCAAAAAGCTTGTGATGTTCTTAGTTCATTAAGGGGCAATCCTACTTCATGGTTTAAGCCTCCATTGGGTGTTTTTAAGTGTAATGTTGATGCGGCAATTTTTAGCAGTAGGCGTTGCACTGGTTTTGGCATGGTTGTGCGTGATAATAATGGTAAATTGGTAGTTTGTTCTTCCAAAGTGGTTTCAAGTCTGTTTGATGTTAAGAAATCTGAAGCCTTGTGCTTGAGAGATGCAATTCACTGGGTTTTGAGTTTGGGAATGCATAATGTGATCTTTGAATTAGATGCCAAAGCTGTGGTTGATGCAGTGGGAAGTCGGGCTGTTGATATATTTGACTTTAATTTGATTGTTCAAGATTGTGTTTTATTGTTAATGCAAGGAATCAACTTCTCTGTTTCTTTTACTCCAAGGATGGCTAATGAGGTGGCACATGTATTAGCTAGAAATGCTCTATGTAATGCTAATCCATCTGTTTGGTATGAGCCTCCCTCTTGTATTGGAGTTCTACTGATTCAAGATTTAAATCATTGATGCAAGTTTCTTACATTAAAAAAAAAAACATAACTAAAACTAAATTCCATCAAAATAGGTAAAATTTCCAAATGAATTCCACAAAAATAACAAAACAATATTAAAGACAAAAATCCTATTTTTCTTTATTTTTTCTTCAAACTCGTTCTCTCCCTTCTTCTCTCTCTCTCTCTCTCTCTCTCTCTCTCTCTCTTGTATTTCTCATCTCTCTCTCCTCCCTTCTTACTACACACTATCTCAAATTCCACATTTGAAATGTGGAATTCATTTCAAATTTCACATTTTAAAAAAGTTATGTGTTTTGAACAGTAAAAAATATGGAATTCAATTTTAGGAATTCAATTTCATGGAATTGAACATAACTAAAACCAAATTCCACCAAAATAGGTAAAATTTCCAAATGAATTCTACAAAAATAACAAAACAATACTAAAGACAAAAATACTTTTTTTCTTCATTTTTTATTCATACTCTTCCCCCCCCCCCCCCCCCCCCCTTCTCTCTCTCTCTCTCTCTCTCTCTCTTTCTCCTCCCTTCTTACTACACACTATCTATCTCTAACATTTTTCTCTCTTTATTTTTCTACTTATTTTTCTTTCAACTATTTTTTATTGAATTTATAAATTAAATATTAATTATAAATATAAAATATAATTATTTTTAGTTGTTTTATTTTTTTTCTAATCATATTTATTACATTAAGGGTATTTTAGAAAATAAAAAAAATAACTAAATTATAGATTTGTTCCAAATACAAAAATATAGAATTCAATTGAATTCTATATTTTAAATTGCATATTTCCAAACATGGGAATTCATTTGTAAATGAATTCCAAATGAATTCTACTTAGAATTTATTTTAAATGAATTTCATATTTGTAATTCACTTGGTTCAAACGAGCTGTAAGTGAAACCCATTAGGTGGAAAATACTATTCACACACCTTTCAATTCTTCTCACACATGGGATCCATTTATTTAATTTTTAACCTATTACAGCGGTTAACAATTTTTATTTAAGTCAAAAAGTCATATTTGCCCTTTTCTCACAAAAATTACAGCTTGCTTTTATTTTTCTCTTACTCTGCTAGCCAATTTTATTCTCCTCTCTACTCTATTCTTGAATTCAACATTTATATGAAGCATCACAATTAAAAATATTTTTCTCGAAAAAAATGAATCAACAAAACATTACCCTCCTTAAAAAATTTAAAATTTTCATCCATATGAATAAAAAAAAAATCAGTATATAAAATATAAAACCACACTGATTATAATATGGAAAAATATAATATTCAATAATTTTTCCGAAATGAAAAAAGACATGTTTAATTCTCTTAATCTTCAAATGAAATATGCAACATAAATATATAAATAATTTTAAATGACTCTTAACATGCTTCAAAAAAATTAATATTATAAAATGCTAACTTAACCGTATTTAAAAAAAAATCAATAATTCTTAACATGCTCAAAATATACACCGGTTTACAATTTTTTAATTGATATAAAAAAAAAATACATCTATTGATTTTTTTTTTTTATATAATTACCTCCAATTTGAGTCCCACGCACTAATTTTATATTTATAAATAAAGCATAAAAATTATACATAGAAAAATTTTAAAAAATAAAAAAAATAATAATAAGAGAATGGAAGTTTATCATACCATAATAGAAGAATTATAAGAATCGCTCTCAAAAAAATTGTGATGTTGAGTTGAAGGACAAAACTGAATCAGCGGAAGGAAAAATAAAGGCAAGCTGTAACTTTTGCGAGAAAAGGGCAAATATGACTTTTCAACTTTAATAAAAATTGTTAACAGCTGTAATAGGTTAAAAATTAAATGAATGGGTAGCGTTTCCCCCATTAGGTTTACCTACTATTAATACTCTGTCTGGATGGAGTAGAGAATGGTAATTAATGGAAGTGTAAAAAAGAGTTAGGAGAAGAAAATAAATGGAAGAAATGGAAAGTGTGAATGTTAACCTTCTTTTTGTTTGGGAAAGAAGTGAAGGAGAAAAGGTAATTAATGGAAGGGTAAGTACTAAAAGTGTAAAAATACCCTTATAACTCACAAATAATATAAAAATAAATACATATATATTTTTAAAAAAATCAACATTTTAATTTGAGCTTATAGTGAGTAATGCAAATGTACCTCTACTCTCAAATCATGACCTCATTTATGTTAAAGTTAATATTTGATCACAAGAATCCAATTGTTTATTTATCATTAATACCAAGCTCATTTGATTTCAAGACCTATGAATCCTATAAGTTAATTGAATATGAAATTCATGAATCCATGACCCCACTTTATAATGAGACCTATATGTTTCACAAGCCAATAGATCCCAAATTCTATAAACAAGTATTATATGTAAACTCTAAATTTCAATTGCAATACCTCATAGTTAAAAAATTCTTAATATATATATATATATATATATATATATATCATTTGATTTCAATATACATAAATTTACATGATTCTATGGTTACTAAACTCCATAATTAACTATTTCTTTTTAACTATGTTCTATTTGGTATTAAACCTAATTATACATAATCTCATAAGTTTTAATATTTTTTTTAATACATATATGTATAAATTGTTGATCTTAAATTTGATTGAATATTTTTATATGATCTTCAATATCTATATTATCTTACCATAAAATGTATAATTTAAAATTGTTAAATTACCAAACTTATGTATGCAAGTTTTTTTAAAAATTAAAACTTAATTATATATGATCCGTTTGAATTTCAAAAAAAAAAAAAAAAAAAACCTATAAGTTAATACAATTCAAAATGTACTTAAATATGAACTATATGAAGCTCAATAACTCTATAATTCAAAAGGTTTATATATGATCCAATTAATATTAAGACCAATATGTACAAGATCCTTGAACAGTGAAACTCATATATTATAATCTAATAATACCAAGAATATTTCAAATCTCATGTGCCATTGTTACAAGCCTCATGCGTATTCTTACTACCATTGTTAAATGATAATCATTAGCTATTGCTATGTAATAAGAACCAATATACTTTTTATATTTATTTGATTTCAAAATATACTCATATGATTTTATTAACTCTAAAGATCCCATAAGACTAAAGTACTTCACCAACTCCTATATGTATACCCATGGAATACAAAAAGCTAAAAGTACTAAAAATATTGAACCAAAAGATTGATCATATATGAACTATGATACCAAAGTATTATATAATAATCGTTGCAAATCATGTATACCTTAATGTACTTGTATCCATAATATGCGTGTTTACATTCCAAAGGTTAATTCATAAACCCATGAATCCTAAAAAGTTCATTTCATTGTAAAACACTTATGTCCCCTAATTTATAATATATGTATAAACCAAGTGATATGAACTATGCGCCATTCTTGTGAGTTAGCCTTGAAATACTTAGCCTCACAAGAGTATGGTAGTATATTTTTTACTCACTGAGGTTTCACATTAATTGTTAATAAATATTTTTTAGGAAAGCAGTGTAGTAAGCAAGGAAGATTCCTTAAGCATCATTCTCCACCTGAGGATTGTCTTGTTAAAGTAAAGTTCAATTAATATGTGTATGTATGTATATGTTATAGTCTTTTTAGTAAGTTCCATGGATGTTAAAAAAATATTGTAATTGATGTATGATTAATAAGTTTAGTGGATAATGAGAATAGGTATGAGTTAATTGATAAATACTATGATGTAATTGATGAGTATATGATGATTATGTAATAGCAGGTTCTGATTTTGGAATATGAATTGATGTGTTGTGATATGATAATTAAGGTTTAGTTGCATGATACCATATTCGATTGTATAGTATGTATGGATTCTACGGATTTTCGGTTGTTTTAGGTTTACCCATGTCCTAGAACCGTCACAATTTAGAAGTTGAGTCGTGACAATTTTACCCCATGACCTTTTAATTTAACCAATTTAACTCTTAAATTTGTAAAATTGAACATATTGAACCCTTGCCAGAGAATAGAAAATTGAGTGCAAAACACGTGTCCGACAACTCTGACTTATTTATTGACATGTAATATCTTTTTAACTATTTATTATCAAAAGGTAAATTTACCCTTGTCCTAAACTGACTTGTTCGTCTAACGCTGAAGGTACAACACCATCATCCACTAACTCCCCCTCATTTCCACCACCTATTACATCAACAAGAACTAGAATACCTTCATTAGACTCTTTCTCGATTGCCTCCCTGTCATTGCCACTACCTACTACACTATCTAAAATTGACATTTCCTCGTCAGCCTCATTCTTTACCACGTCCATCTCATCCTTCTCACTCTCATTTCTCCAGTACACTCCTTACGCTCATCCTTTACACTGGCATCTTCATGACCACCTGTTCCACTCTCTTTCATTTCATGTATTGACACTCTTTAAACTACTTCCTCCATTTATAATAACATTCAAATTCACATTCTTACCAATTTTCTTTCGATTTTTAGTTGGGGGAGGCGAAACATCAAGTAAAACAGGTGCTCGTCAGACCTGTGAGCTCTGTTGAAGCTTTGAATGGGCATTCAGAGCAAACCCAGACCCATAAGCCCCTCTTCCTTCATTAGATTCACTGTGGTTTTGATTATAAACATTTTCACATATTGCATTGAGTCTCTTATGCTTCTTTCGAAGCCTAGTATCGTCGTGCTAAATTCCCTTGGCTTCGATGAAGAAACCGAAGCCGATTTCAATTGCATGACCATAATAATTGATAACCATATCTATATCCAACCAATAAGATTTGGACCAAATGGGTGTTTATAGGTCTTCTTGTTTGATCAAATTGGGCACTTCACTACCATCGAGTCTTAGAAGATTTGGGGAAATTAAGGAAAAAAATAGTTTTGTTTTTCTCTCTCTTTATTTTATTTTTCTATTTTGCTGTTATTTCAAACAAAAATTAAGAGAGAAGAGAAGTATGCATTAGACAATAAAAAAAATGCAGAGAATCACAATAAAGCAAGGATGATTGGGTGAATCATTGAAGAAAGTAGTAGAAAGAGAGAGAGATTGGGTAAATGAAAGAAGATGAAGAATAAAGGGAATAGGATTCAAGTGAGAAAGTGATATGAGGGTAATATAATAAATACCTAATTTGATTTTAAAATAAAATTTATTTTTTAATATCTAACAAACATTATAAAAAGCCTTCACGCATTGTCTTGCGCATGTTTTTCACTTAATATGTTGATTAGGCAAATAAGGGGTTAATTGATTTACTTTGGCAAGTTAAAGTGTTTAATTAGTTAAATTAAAAGGTTAGGGGGCAAAATAACCAATGATGTCAAGTTCATGGGAAAATATACATTAAGCCAAAATAAAATTATGAATCCTATTTTATCTTGTAAAAATAAAATTTTAATTGATTTTTATCATAATCATAATAATAATAATAATAATAATAACCTGAAGAAGAAATACAGAACCGCAAGAAGGAAGAATAGCTAAAAGGATGAAAGTAGACGAGGAGAGTGAAATAGGGTTTTTATATTTTTAAACAAGGATAAATTGGTCAAATACTTAACTTACCCTCCTCTACACCATAAATTGGAGTGTAGGAAAAATACACAATTGAGGAGTAGGGAAGGGTAAGACTTACCCTTCCTTAATTACCCCTCTATTTTTTTTTTTTTTAACATTCCTTCCCAAATAAGAATAACATTGTATTCTTTCATTAATTATCATTCTTTCCCCTCCAGTACCTCCCTCCAAACAGGCTAAAAAAAAAAAATTATAAATAAATAAGATGCACTGTATAAATAGCCGAAAAATGATATTATAAACCTCATTGAAATTCGAACTCCTATCTCTAATAATGCAGGCATAATGAAATTGTAAAAATTTTACTTTCTCATCATGACATGGTCTTCCATGTTTCTGCCAATAGTTGGATATATGGTTCTTATTTTATCAAACTTAATGATTTTGGGCAAAAAAAAAAAAAAAAAAAAAAATTAATGATGAAAACTTCATCATATCATGTGGGGTGGATTCAGATATGTATAAGGATTTATATAATTGAGCTTCACCTGGTCCCAACCCGATCATTTCTTTTTTTTTTTTTTTTTGGTAGAAACCCAATCATTTTTTTTTTTTTTTTTTTAATTATAAGCTCTAAATGAGATTTAAATTCGCCATCTCTTAGTATGAAAATGATTTCAATGTTATTAACTTATGACTCATTTATTTAACCTACAAGAATCAACATATTAAGATAAAATTGAATTATCATTTATTTCGTTAATTTATATATTATAAAACAAGTTATAAAAAGTTCATATATTAATTAATTTTTTTAACTAATATATATATATATATATATATTAAAGTTGAAGCATTCATCTCTCTCTATATTCACTATTTAATTTATATTTTTTATAAATGTATGATTAAAAATAAATATTAAGTAATTATGAAGTATAGATGATTAAAAATAAATGTTAGATAATTAATGAAGTATTTAATATAAAAACTTAAAGAGTTTTTTTTTTTTTAAAAATTTCATATAATAATTTTATTTGAATAAATTAAGTAAATAAAAAAATTGAAAACACATTATAAGAAAAATGAATAATATTTTTGATATATTTCATTGTTTTCATTTTTATGTTCTCCCATAACTCTTTTTTCTATTAAATATTATAAATGTGATGGATAATATGAATTTTTATATTAGTATAAAAATATTAACAGAAAAATCGGTTTAGAGATATATTAAAATAATAATAGTTATTTATGGAAAACATAAAATAATTTTATATTTATATTTTTTAGAATAATATTTATATAGATAAAAATTAATTAAAAAATATTTTTAATATTAAAGTGCGCGAAAGACAAGTTTACAACTAATTATAATAAAAAGACTTGAATATGAGACATCAAAAAACCAGAATTTTCTTTTTTCCTTCTTTCTTTTTGAAGCAACAAATTTGAATCACCACCATTTTTCACTGTAATAGTCATAGACAAGCAAGAAATGTGACTTGATTATAAAGCAACAAAAGTCCAGCAAAATCATTTCATGCCCTCTCTAATCACTCTGCATTTACCAAAAAAGCAAACTAAAGCAAAGCTACACTGCAGAACCTTAAAAAAGTCAGCTGTCCACCCCAATATCTTTTCTTTTTCTTTAAAAAAAAAAATCAATCAAGAAATAAATTCCTTAATTAATTAAACAATACAAAATAAATAGATTCCTCAACACTACCATGTGCATAAAGCCTCACACACAACAATAAACATTTCTTATACTCTTCAAGTAAAGTATCATTATATTCAAAATTCACATCTCTTCTCTCAAAATCTTTGTTCAATTGTTCCTCTCTCATTTCTTGATCTCTCACAATTTCAATCACAGCCATGAATAATACTAGTCTTTTCTTGATCATTCTTACAATTTTCTTGAAATTAATCAATCTAGTTTCTGCTAACGATAATGTTCATGTAAATCCATGCAGATCTTATTGTGGAAACATTACTATAGACTATCCTTTTTCACTTCAATATGGCTGTGGTCACCCTGGTTTTAGAGAATTGTTATTTTGTATGAATGATGTATTAATGTTCCACATTAGCTCAGGGTCATACCGTGTACTAGAAATTGACTATGCTTATCAATCACTTACTCTTCATGAACCTCACTTATCAACATGTGACACAATTGTGCTCGGCGGCAAGGGCAATGGCTTCTCCGTCGAGCCGTGGCGGGTCACATACTTCAATCCAACGGCAGATAATGTGTTTATGCTCATAGGTTGCTCAGCTCAATCACCACTTTTCCAAGGCTTCCCTGCAAAGCACTTGCCTTGTCGAAACGTTTCGGGTATGGGCTGCGAGGAGTATTACGGATGCCCGGCCTGGAGTTTAATGGGCCATAGGCATGTGGGCTCTATGTTTGGGTCGAGCCCCCCAGAATGTTGTGCTGTGGCATTTGAGGCTATTAAGGCAATAAATCTGAGTAAACTAGAGTGTGAAGGGTATAGCAGTGCTTATAGTCTTGCACCATTGAAGGTTGATGGGCCTAGTGGATGGTCTTATGGGATAAGAGTGAAATACTCTGTGCAAGGAAATGAAGAATTTTGTAGAGCATGTGAAGCAACTGGTGGAACTTGTGGTTATGGCACTGATGGTGTTAGGCAGATGTGTATGTGTGGAGATTTCAATTCCACATCAAATTGTGATTCAGGTAATATTTTAAAGTTTTACAATTTTTGGTCATTTTCCTTGTTTGTTTGTTTGTTTGTTTTGGGCTAATTTTACATTATTATTATTATTATGAATAACAATTTTTTAAAATCAATAGGCAATACTCACTTGTAATTTGATTTTTATGAGCCTAAAATTAATTTTAAGAAAAATTCATATTTAAAATTTTATCCAAAATCAGTTTTAAACTTATAAAAATCAAATCGCAAATAATTTTAATTCATTATCTCAAAAGAATTTTTCTTTATTTTGCCCCAAAAAATGTTACTATTTACAATAGTAATATCAAACTACCCTTCAATATCAAAATTAAAAGTCAAAACCTATTTTTGAGGCATCTTGATAAAAAAATTCACTAACTTAATTAGTGCTATTTAGGTTGTACAAAAATGAAAACGGAAAACAAGAAAATGAGAAATAAAAATGTGAAAATAATAATTTTTAAAAATATAGGATGCGAAACGTGCAGAAAACACGTTAATATAAAAAATATAGGAATATATTTATAAATATTAATTTATATATATATAAAAAATATAATAATTAATAAATATATATTTAATAATTTTAAGTATATATATATATATATATATATATATATATATATATATAT
>CATKHJ010842708.1:0-19909 GCA_949750685.1 Vernicia montana
AAACTACCCCACAAAAAGGATCGCTACCCACCTCTCTGCAAACCCTAATTTCCCTCTCTTTCGCAAAATTTCACCAATCCTGTAGAGAGAGAGACGATAAGATACATTTATAAATGGAGAGGGTTATAGGAAATAAATACAAGCTGGGTCGCAAAATTGGAAGCGGATCATTCGGTGAAATCTATCTTGGTATTTCGAATTCTCTATTTCTAAGTCTTACATTTTTTTTTTCTATATTGTTTTTGCTCTAATGATTCGATTATGTAATGTTTCTGATTGTTATTTCTATGGAAAAATTGGTTTCAGCGAGCCATATCAACAGTGGTGAAATTGTCGCTGTCAAGATTGTGAGTATTTTATTAACTACGTTTGTCAAGAGAGCTGATTTTGGTGATATTATCTATTGGTTTTCATTAGCAGCTCAAATATGGGGGGGTCTTGACCAGGTTGCCAATTTTTGGTTTTGTTTTATAGGAAAACAACAAGACAAAGCATCCGCAATTGATATATGAAGCCAAGTTGTATAGTATTCTTCAGGGGGCGAGTAAGTATGGTGGAATCATGTACTTGTATGTGTTGTTTCTGTTTCTTGAAAGATGATGTTATGTAATTTGTTAAATTTTGTTATTCCTTTCAGGTGGCATTGCGAGCATAAGATGGTGTGGGGTAGATGGGGATGATAACGCGCTAGTATTGGATTTGCTAGGACCAAGTATGGAAGACCTGTTTGTCTACTGTGGAAGGAAATTTTCACTCAAAACAGTTTTGATGTTGGCTGATCAAATGGTAATATTCAAGTTAGTTGAATAATGAATAATATAAGCATTAGGTTTAGGCTGTGGTAGCTTTTTTCTGGTAGCCTATGCTTATTGCCCTCGAGTTTATTGTTGGAATAAATACAATATGAATCTAGGGCAGTTGTCAGCTTTTGGAACTGTTGGACATTTTGTTTCTTTGTTCTTATGTGAAGAAAAGGAATTCTGATGGGCCCTGTTTTGTTTTTTTTTTTTTTTCTTTCTCTTCCATTCAAATGTAGATTTCAAGAATAGAATTTTTGCATTCTAAAGGGTTTTTGCATAGAGACATCAAACCAGATAACTTCCTCATGGGTCTTGGAAGGAAAGCTAATCAGGTACCAACTCTTGTTGTGCACTTGTTTTCAATGTCTTGTGTTTCTCATGTAGTCCGTTTTCTTTCCCCTTCCTCCCCTTTTATATTTTCTTTTCCATTTTGCTATCTTTGCCAGGTCTACATCATTGATTTTGGACTAGCAAAAAGATATAAGGACTCGATGACAAATCGCCATATTCCTTACAGGTAAATATTTTTATAAGCATGGCCTTACTTGATATCTGGTGGGTTTGGGGCTTTTGGTTTCAACAGTTATGATGGTGTCAAATTTGTGTGGTTTTCTGTATGAGAGAGGTAGAAATAAAACTGGTAAAGCAAGTTCCACGTGAAGATGGAGGATTAGATCATTTATATTTTCTTTATTTGGTATGTCAGAGGTAATTCTCAGTTCTCACCTTCCTAGAACCCCTCCCACCCTATCCATTAGGATTCAAACTTTGTATCTTTTAATATAGATCCCAATCATTTGCCACTTTGTTGTCCCATTGGGACAAATCATTTATGATCTTCATGCATTTGTAGTAGAATTTGGACTTGGCATTTCTTCTACGAGGTGTCTTAAAAAATCTTTATGGAGGTGATTGATGCTACAAATAGAGAGCAAATGCTCATGTGCTTGGTGTTTGCTGGCTGATGTTCAAACTTGAAAGTGAGGTCAATATTGTTTCTGAGTCACAATGATTACTTTTTGTTTGAACTAAAAAAAAAGTTTATTTTGGTTACTGATCTAATTTAGTTGGGACTGAGCCTTAGTTTGCTGGAGTCAAATTCAGCCTTTTATATCATTGAGACATTTACTTGATTTACCGCCATTGCTTTTGTCTTTCCTTTTGTAGTAGGATTTCACTATCATCCTTCATTAATATTTAGTCCACGAGTTCATAACTATCATCATGCCACCTTTTTTTTTTAACTCTCTCTTTTATGAGCTCACTTTTTTTAACCTTCATTTGTTTACCTTGATTGACTAATATCTCTGTTTCCCTACTTTGCTAAACTCAAACAGAGAGAACAAAAACTTAACAGGGACTGCACGCTATGCAAGTTGTAATACTCATCTTGGAATTGGTAGGTTAGAGATGTTTGTTTAGTTTGTTGGTACTGAATGGAACCTGAGAGCTTTACTGACTTTTTGATAATGTATTTAGAGCAAAGCCGTCGTGATGATTTGGAGTCTCTTGGCTATGTTCTTTTGTACTTTCTGAGAGGAAGGTATGCTCTTTAAATATTACTGCCATTTCTGTATTTGAAATCTTATTTATTAATTAGGGATGTTTGAGCAGAGATTTTTATGCTGTTCTTAGTTTACAATTACAATCATTTGGAAGTGGGGGATGTTTCAACTTAGATGATATAAAAGGGTCTTGACTATTTGATAACTGGTTTCTTTGTTTAGCCTTCCATGGCAGGGTCTGAAAGCGGCAACAAAGAAGCAAAAATATGACAAAATATGTGAAAAGAAGTTGTCAACTCCAATTGAGGTGTGTGTTCCAAATGCGTTGACTTGGAAGTTATATCATGATTTGCAATGGGAACATATTTATTTTCTTAAAAAATTGGCTGTTAGATTTAGTTTTCAAAAGTGACCCTTTCTCAAACTTTGTTCATTCTGTCTTAATAGTTACATTGGATGCACACACACACACGAATCCTATGAAGACATTAGCCACCTGAAACAAATGCAATGCTGGGAACTCTAAGCTTACATGAGTATTTGATGAAATGTGGCTAACATGCTTATTTGCTTAGGATTGCTAACCATTTCCCCTCTCTTTTTTAAACATACTATTGAATAAGGTATAATTGGATGTTGTTGAAGCTGACAGCAGGAATGAGTTTGAGGGAGAGGTTGGGGGGTGGGGTTGGTTCATTATATGCTTGGATAGTTTTCGTTGGCAAAATGAAATTCTAAGCATGTTACTTTGGCTACTTGTTTCAGTTTAAATTTGCACCTTTTCTTTTTAAGGTCAATTAACATGGCATTTGTTTTTGAAAGGTCATATGCAAGTCACATCCTGTGGAGTTTGCGTCCTACTTCCATTATTGCCACTCCTTAACATTTGATCAGCGACCTGACTATGGATTTTTGAAGCGCCTATTTCGTGACTTGTTTGCTCGGGAAGGTAATGATAGATTAAATTTTGAAAATTTTCATTTCCCCATTGTTGTGGAGCAAATTCCATATCATTAGGCAGTTTAATGATGTTTACTCATTGATTAATTACTTTAAAAAATTAATTTCTGCTACAAAAGCATGATCATTGTCTCTTTTTTTTTTTTTTTTTTTTTAAATTAAGATTATTGCCAAGACAGTTTCACATAAGATGTGAAGTTCTACTGTCTCAGTTCCTGAATGCTACCCATTGCCCTGTCATCCTGAGTTGTCTACTTTGCTCTGCTGTCATTCTTATGATATTAGGGTGAAGCTTGGTATAATAGTAAGGTTGCATTGTTGTGATCTGGAGGTCCCACATTTAGATCCAGGAAATAACTTATTCCCTTGCAAGGGAGTCACATACATCTAACTTACCTTTCTGAAGTTTGTTTGTGGGAAGTGTTATGCAGTAGGGCACTTGATTTTCCCTGGCCAAAAAATGAATGTTTGAATAAATAAATGCATGACCACCTCAGTTTCAACTCTTAAGTTAGTGTCAGGATGTAGATTATGCTGTGTGCTTATCTTGTTCTTTCCTTTCCTTTGGGGTTCAATGCATGTATTGGGTGCACAAATTGAACAATTATTTAGTCATTACTTTAGTATTCCCATTTAAATTTTGTTGCTAAATTTACAGTTTTCCAATTGGTTTCTTATGCCACCTTTTTTCTAATATATATGTGTGTGCCTGGCAGGATATGGGCTTGATTACATTTTTGACTGGACCCTGCTAAAGTACCAGCAGACACTTGCAAAGAAACAATCTCAATCATCGGTTAGTGTTTTAACAACCACTCCCAACCCCAAAACACGGGCACACAAAAGCCCCATCCTTTTCTACTTTCTTTCTTTCTTAAGTTATTTCCACTGACTTACCCAAAGACTTATATGTGTGACATTTTATTTTGGCTTTCCTCGGTATTAGTTTCCAGTTTTTTATATGCATTTATTTTTATTACATGCTTAATTTAATTGTAGATGCATGAGTTACCTTCAGCAGGTGCTCAAAAGCATAATTTGCATTGCTTCCATGGTTGTTTGTATTCAATTTTGATTTGTTTGTTTCTCGTGAGATCTTCAGGGCTTGCAGCCAGTTTCTGCTGTTACAAGCAGTCAAACCATGACTTTGGATCTGTATAAGCGTAAAGGTAAGCTCCAGGATTGCCTGTTTTGGTGGTGATTCACTTTAACTCACCACAGGAAGTTGCTTTTAAACTCTTCATGTTACGCAGCATTTGAACTCGTTATGATTAAATTGTGCTACTTCAAATTATGGGGAAAATTTCTATGTTGTGTGTGAAATATTTGGAGGAAAGAATGATTTGATTCTGGTTGGTGGGATTGGAATGATGTTGAGGGAAGGGGAACATTAGACATCCCCAGTAAAATGAAATAGTCTTCTCATTTTTTACTTTCCATATTAATCCTTAAGCCAATTATAATAGAATTAGTTGTAACCATTAATGTCAGGATAGAAAAATATAAAAATGAGGTTTTAAACATTTAAGAGCAATCTTGTTTTCTGCATGTGCTTTGTAGGATATTTTAATTATCATGATAGATGAGCTATAACATCATTATCATTTGGAGCTCACTTGCATTCCACATGTTTTTTGTATTTTACTTGGATAGTTATGCAATTTAAATTGAATGATAATACAATTGACGCATTTTGATTCTATGAAAAAATTAGTGAACCATGCTAGCACATTGCCTGAACCAAACTCTTCTATTCTTTTTGACACATGAATAGTATGCCGAACTTAGAATGAATGTTGGTACTGGGTTAAGTTTCCTTTTGAACCCCTGGTATGTGGTTGAATTACAATAGGCCATTTAAATATGGAACTTGAACTGCAGAGATCATTTCATAAAAGCAGGGATGAAGTTCTGTAATGGAGATGAGACAATGGAGAAGGA
The DNA here is from genome assembly GCA_949750685.1 of Vernicia montana. Classification (NCBI taxonomy): domain Eukaryota; kingdom Viridiplantae; phylum Streptophyta; class Magnoliopsida; order Malpighiales; family Euphorbiaceae; genus Vernicia; species Vernicia montana. Next base: position 5,207 of record CATKHJ010842708.1, read on the forward strand.
TGAAATGAGATTTTATTTGTTGGGACACTAAGCTTTTGTTTTATTGGATTGTAGAAGCCTACTGTATGTCTATGTTTTTAAGGAAGTGTATCATGTTTAGGCTCCTTTTTGCAATTCAGGTATCAATGGCAATTCTTATTCTGCTGAAGTTACAGAGCACAGAGGATCAAGTAATGCTGTTTGCCTCCCTGATGTTCATACGCAGATCATTTCACCATCCCAAAATTTGGGTACTAATGATCCAGTTGACAAACATGTGAGTCATATATGTTCTCTTTATCTCATATGGAATATGCTTTTGTGCCTAGATTGTTTATTCACTGTTGCATGTGATGTAACCTTCTCTTTTTATTTGAAGGCTGCTTTGTTCCTCGCTGGTTGTTAAATTATGTTTCAATTTTGTTTTGTCAAGGAATGATATTTGGCTGAACAATAGCTGCACAATTTTTTATTTTGTAGATTATGACCAATGCACCAATGCCGTCTACTTCATCTACTTTTCCCAGTTCGTTCAGAAAAAATGTTAGGAAACTAGAGGGCTCAAATGAAGTTTCTATTAGTCGTGGGTTTGGGAACAAAACTGGTGCCAGCACCTTGATGAGAATTTCTTCAGCTAAGTAATTGGTATGATAAGTCTACTTTTTTTTGTTCAGTAATATGCTGTGATATGCTTAAATTATTGCCATAGAATTAATTGATGCCTGTATGACCATAATTGCTGTAAACTGTGCTGTATCGATCAACTGCTGAGTTTTTCTTTTTTCTTCTTTTTTCTTTGGTACTTTCAGCTATATATTTGAGGGACAGAATCCAGAATGATGTTGATATCATGAAGTTTGGATGGCATGATCTATTCATCCCAAGAATCTCAATTTGCTCAATGTATTAATTCACAAGGTGACTACAAAGTACAGACACATTGGATAGTGCTGGGTACTAGCCCATCACAGCTTGGTTTTTTTCTGCGTGCATGGATGGAAAATGATTAAGCCTGTTATAAGTTTGATTGTTTGATGGATGATATGTAAAGTGTTTCTTAAATTCTTCTATTAATGGATCATAAAGTTTCTTGAACGCTGTACGAGTATTTTGACTATGTATCTCATCTAATTCATGATTAAGTTGCTTTCTTTGTTATTTTTTCTTTATATTTTTTGGATCAAAGCTTTGAATTTTTACCTGGATCAGTTTGAATCTAGGTACCTGGGTCCTTCAGAATCTGAAAAAAGTACAGTAATCTAGTGTTTCAGGTACCAAATTATCTCTGTTTATTCTTGTGGAGCTTTTATCAGTTGCCATTATCTATTCTCCATGTATCGTAGCTTTACGGATTTTTTTGTGCTTGACCATATATATATTTTGCTTTGCCAGATTTTCTGCACTTGCAGTTTGATGAGATGGGTATAATTGATGAATGCGAAGAGTCATTGGAAGTATTGATGCAAAATGAAGATGGTTTGTTTGATACCCATCTTCCAATTGGTGTGAGGATTCTGGAATCCTCCAGTCCTTTCTGAGGTAATGTACATAACTCTTTTTTTTTAACATTTTTTTAAATGTTGACTGTGTGCTGAACTAGATTTAAATTCTTCCTTTTGTCTGCTATTAGGGGAATTTTTTTTTATTTGCAAAGATGAGGTACAACTTAGAACCAGTTCTGATGTGTCTATTTCATGTAGATCTTGAAACTTGTCCTTGAAAGCAATACTAGAATAACACTGGCTAAAAGGCCAATTTGGCCCCTGTGGTTTGAATCGCAGCCAAATAAGCCCCTCAGATACTTTTTGGCCCATTAAGACCCAATAATCCTTATTTCTGTGTCATTTAAACCCAAAAACTGGCATGTGGCTGCCACTCCCTAATTTAATAATTTAAAATGCATTAAAAAATTATTATTAAATTATTTTGTAATATATTATAACGGTAAGAATTAGAATCCCAATTAATTAATATCCTAAATCCATAAATTCTCTTATTGAACACAATCGCCATTGATGAACAAGGGGTCACCAAGTTCTTCAATCAACACAACCGAGAAATCTAAACAACAAACTGTATCCTAGACAATATTTATACTAATTGGATAAAAGAATAAAAAAATAAAACCTGTACTTATTGATTGAGAAAGTTCCTCAAGTTATCGGAATTCCATTTCTTGGGCAGATGCACCAAACACTTGCTAAGCTTAGGATCCAAACAGCCTCCTTCACCACTTTCACTATTATCAACAAGCATTTCAGTCATCATAATCTCCTCTTCTTCCTTCTCCTCACATTTATCATCATTCTTCTCCTCCAATTTCATTGCTTTCTTTGCCCACTCAAATGTCGAGTCCTAAGTGTTGTCCGGCTGCGGACGGAGCTCCTCCTCGCTGTGCACATACTTGCGGGTAACCCTTACCGGAAAAAGAACTGTAAAGGAAAATCTCCGATCCCTGAAAAAATACCCGAACTGTATTGAACCGGTAGTAGTAGTATGGTTTGGTTTCGGGGATAGGTGTGTACCTATACCGAACCGAATCGACTTGGAACCGAACTAAACCAAAATAACCAAAACCGAACCGAAATAAGCCCAATAATACTTGGCTCATTATTATTCAAATAATGAACAACCCACCTATTTGCCCATTAATAACAATAATAATTAGGTTTATTTACCCGAAATATCCGAATTGAATTTACCCGACTTGTTAAAACTGAATAAATGAATCGAAATATCGGGACAATTCGGTACGGAGATTTTTAATGTTTAGTTCCGGTTCTTCAATTTTAAAATCCCTGGGGTTTTAGTTCGGTTTGGAAATTTTCAAATTCCCGGCTTTACCCGAACTGTGCACACCCATAGCTAAAATACGAACAAAGCTAGGTTTTATAATATGGATTAAGTGAAAGGTCCGTTTCTAGTTGCTCTGTCTCCTCTCGCTTTAACTTCTTGCCTGGGTTATTGCCATTGCTGTTATCCTCGGCGGCCGCTGCCGCCACTACTTCGTCCGTCGATTGAAGTTGTTCTTGCCGGTCAGGTTGATTGGGTGAATCTTGAGGAGGTATTGCTGCGGAGGGGTTTAGTTTAGGGTTTCACTTTGTTTTTGTGTTCAATTATTATTTATTAAGATAATAATTGGTAATTGGTTATTATTTTAATAAATTCACGCTCCTTTAGCTGAGAGTGAATGGAACGCACCTGTATTTGGGTTTAAACGACACAGAAATAAGGATTACTGGGTCTTAATGGGCCAAAAAGCATCTGAAGGGCTTATTTGGCTGCGATTCAAAACCATAGGGGCCAAATTGGCCTTTTAGCCAATAACACTCACATGTTAAAATCAATGCTTGAGCTTTACAGATTCTACAAGTACTATGGAACAGTGATAGATTCTTGCTAAGAGAACCAATTCCAAATCTCTGTTAGGTTTTCTTGTGGGTTTGTGCCGTGTGTAACTGATGCTTGACATTTTCTTTAACAATGAAGCTGCTGCTTCATTATTTTGTTCATGAGTTTGCAGCTACAGGAATTTATTGCTTTTACGGTACTGTTACAGGGTTAAAGAAGCTGTGAACGAACCAAAGAAAGCCATGAAAATATATACTGCAGTGGGGCCTAAGCTTCTGTTTCTTGTTTCAGAGGCTGCTGATTAGATTTGCAAACATGTATCCTTTTGCTGTTATAAATAAATGCAGATGTGGGGTGAATCAACTGAAATAATCTATTTTGTGGATGGTTCCATTGCTCAATGGAAGGTCATTTGAAGGCAGACAGATCAGCGGGTCACTAGGCTTCTTGCTTTTGATTTTTTACTTGTATGTATAAAATTTAATGTTTTATTTGGTTAAGTTGCTAAAGGTTTTTTTTTTTTTTAAGCAAAGTGTGATAATTGGCTATATATATATATATATATATATATGAAGCTAGTTAAAATCCCACAAAAATAAATAAATAAATAAAGGGACTACATTTTATGAAAAGAAAGATTAGTTCAATTTATAATTGTTTTGAAAAGATTTATTTTAACGTAATGCATTTGCATGTTGCTAATAAATGAAGGATTAGAGATGTCTGTTTACGGTTCCAACTCTGGGATAACAAAGGTTTTCCTAATTAATTTTTCAGCAAAGAAAAGCTGTTCACATGCATTTATCGCACAGAAGTTGACAAGCTGAGCAGTCATGAGTTTTCTGGAGAAAATATCAGTTTGCTATAAGGTTTAAATATTCTTTTATTAAAAAACACTATTCTAGATGTGCTATGTAACTGTTTATTTGTTTTGAAAATTTTTATGTTAAAATAAAATGATTTTTAAATTAATGTTTTTAATATTATTTTTTACATTGATTTAAATAATAATATCAAGAAGGTTTTTTTTTATTATTATTATTTATTATTAATTGAAGATGTATGATTAGAAAATATTCTAGAAAATATAATAGGGTGGGTCTGATTCGAGTAAATTCTAATTATAGAATTGATTGAAAACTTACCAATCAAATCGACAAATGACTTTGGTGAATGGACGATTGGATATTTTATAGTTTTTTCAAGTTTTCATGTGCTGTGACTGTAATCTATACATTGCATTGTCATTAAGCATACATGTATTTATGGACATTAAGTATTCAGTATGGCCAAACTTTAACATATATACATGGTTTTGGCAAAAGAAAACACATATATACATGGTTAAAACTGAGATTTTCACCAAAAAAACTGAGATTTTGACATATATACATGTTATTGGTTAAAATTGAGATTTTGAGACTCAACTCAGGTTCGAACTTCGAAAATTTTGGGACTAATCCCATCAGGTTTAGAAAATTGTTCACCGGGGTTGAGTCATCCAACTGGACTTACTACACACCTACACAAATTCTATACCAACTTAAGCTAAACTAAAAAGTGAAAAAGTGAAAAACAAAAAGGAAAAATACTTTTAATTTATATATTTTTTAACTAATAAATATAATTAAAAGGAATCAAATTTGAAATTCTCCATAAGATATGCATATTGTCCCCCGTAATGTATTCCAAATCTTGACATTTGATACTTAAATCTGATTATTATCCAAGATTTGAATCGCCTAATGGCAATTATTTGTATATCAAAAAAAGAAAATATAAAATAAGAGCAATTGCATTGCCATGATAAGCTATCTACCCAGCCTGTAGCCTTTGTGGACGCCAAGGTGAGTGTGGATCTTTGAAAATCTTGATTTGTTTTTGAAGTGAAAATGTTGTTAGCTACTTAATTTTAAATTTCTTATATATAAAATAAAAATAATAAGAAATTACAAGGTAATGGAAAGTGGGACCTATGGAAAGGTTAATTGTTAATTGTTAATTGTTAATTTGTGGTAGACATGATAAGACTTGAAGTAATGATGAAAAGCATTTTGCACAGAGAGTTTTCTTTCTTTGTTGTTTATGTTTAGTGGGTATCTCTGCCTTGAAGTCACAAAACTCTTATCAAATCCACTTAAATTAATGACTTAAAATCATCCGAACAATCATTTTTATTTTACTTTTTATTATATTATAAATAATTCAACACCTTATTTTAACTTATCTCAAAAAATATATATACTCCAATATTTTCTATTTCACTGTCTATTTTATTTTTTTATTAATAAATCCACAATTCAATTTTTTATACATAAATTTATAATTTAATTTTCTTTATTCTATATAATTTTTTTTGGCTAAAAAAATAATTTTTTAAAAATATTAAAATAAAATATTATTATTATTGCAATATCATTTCTTTTACTCTATATAAAATTTTTACTACTAAAAAAATATAATCTGATATAAAATATTATGACAAACTATTATTATTATTATATTATAATTTTATTTCTTTTACTTTGCACAATTTTTATTATTAAAAAAGAATAATCTAATTTAAAATATTATAAAATAATATTTTAATAATAATATAGTAATTTAATAATAATAAATTTTTGATTAATAATAAGAATAATAATTTAAAAAATTAAAAGAAATGAAAAAAGAAGAAGAAAAAATATTAAAATATTAGATAGGGAGTCAATCTCTCTACTTAAATTTGAGGAAAGAGAAATGAATTCCTAAAAAAAATGTAGACAATGATGATAAATAAAGAGTTTGTTAGAAGATAAATAATGTGATATGACTTTTTATGTTTAACTAAAGAGATATTTAGAAAGTCTATTGGTAATGATCTAATAATCTTCAATTAATTTCCATGGAATTTTAGATTTTTCACTTTTATATAATCCCTTCGTTTCACAATAACTGTCGTTTTAGAAAATTTTTTATTTTAAATTATTTGTCGTTTTAAGAGTTTAATGCAGTATTTATTAGTGTTTTTCCAACTTTACCTTTATCCTAATTCTAATATTTCATATGTTTTTTGTTATTTAGTGAGAGAAAATAAAAATATATTTATTCATATTAATTAAATTTAAAGCTATTTAATAGTTTTTTTAACAAGTGTGAGGGAGTAATTTAAACCCTACAAAGCTAATTATTGACTGTACAACTTCCCATGCTAATTAATGTCTAATCAATCTTATGACACTCGTGCAAATATAATTTAATTTAATGCTTCATTTATTAGTATTTTAATTTCCACTTTTATATGTTTTGATCATTTCTATTTTTCACCTAAGTTTTTATCACCCACTATGTTTTAATTACATATTAGTATTAGTTAAAATTATTCACCATTATTATTATCTTTCTTTTTATCGTTGGAGACTTATTTATAATAATAAGTTTTATAAATTTGAAATTTTCAAATTGAATATAACATACAAATTTAAATTTAATGATTAACATGTTATTTTTCCTTTTTTATTAAGAGATTCATTATACTAAATTAAAAAAATATTAAGTTTTTTTTTTTTTTTTTTTCTTTTTCTTAGACTGAGATTTCATTATTGTCTGTTTTAGTAGTTGATTTCCATCACAAACTTGAAAAAGAAATGACAATGTCTAAAGGAGAAATATAGATTCGAATTGATTCCTGACAATGTTTCCCATTCTTGAGTCCTACCCTAAACCCTGAAATCCATACATTTACTTTTTTTCTTTTTTTAATTATTCTGATAGCAATAGAAAAATACTGCCAAAATTTTCGTTCTTTTATAGTCAAAAAGGGCTCATTGGGTACAAGTCAAGGTGAAAAGTGGGAAAAATATGAATGAGAAATGATGTTAAAAGCAAAAAAGTTTTGAAGTGGTCTACATTAATTACTTTGCAATACTTTTTTTTTTTTTTTTTTTTTAATTTTTTATTTCACTCCTTTTATTTTTCTTTGGATGAATTATTGAGCACTGAGCAAGGAGGGAATTAATTTTCTATTTTAGCCTGTTGAATCAAGTGTCTATCTCATATTACATAAAATTTCTTTTTAAGTTTCCAATATAAGAAAGAAAAAAATAATCCTATATATCAGACAGAGACTTGCAGGCATTACTCAGTTCTTCAGAATAAATGAACATCCTATATTGAGAGGAAAGGGTCCCATTCTCATGGTTTCCTACAGAAAATCCTGCAAACTAGAGAAATAGCTTTGGAAAGACTGCTTCTATGGGTCCTCCTTTTCTCTTACCACAGCCATAGCCTCATAATTAAGAATGTTATTAGTTTATTTTGTTGGCATTATATTGTTGGCCATGAAGAACTAGCCAAAGGAACATAAGTTCTTATGGACTAAATAGACTAAATAGTTTAGTCATTAAGTGTCTGCTTTATACTGTAAAAATTTTAAATTTTAAATTTTTGATAATTTTAGTCGAGGAGTCTGAGTATCTATTATTTATCACACAAAATATTAAAAACTTAAACTTTAATAATTTTAATTGATCGCTCTTCTTATTACAGGTGAGAGATTCAAACAGCCAGCTCCTCCTATTTTAGAATTTCTATTGTAATAAAATAAGAATCCTAGCAATGATTATTGATGAACCCGCCGCTCAAGAAAAAAATTGATGAAAAGCCCTTTATGCATAAAACAGAGACGAGTGGAGATCAAAAGCAGATACTACTGGAAGTTGAGGACAAAGATGAACTATCCTTTAATGGGGGCCCCTTTTTCTGCATAGCATATAATATATATGCACTTTTTATTCACTTTCATCTTCTCCAATAAAGAAACAAGCAAATTTTGCTTCATTTTCCCATGTTAAATATCAAACTGTGCTCACTCTCTTCATTAGCTTTCTTTCTTAGCATGAGAACTTGCAACAAAGGCCAAAGTGCAGAAGACTCTGAACCAAAAGGAAATAGCAGCAGGCTCAGAAGTAAGCAAGCTTCTTTTGGCTTATTATAAAGCTATAGCTTTTTACCTTAAAATGGTGCTACCAACAATTACTCTATTTTGCTAACTATGTTCTTTTCATTGGGTTTTTGTAATAATAATAATAATTCAGTGAGCTGTAGCAGTACTAGTAGCACAAAGAGCTTATCACAAAAGCTTGAAAATATAGATGAAAATGGTCCTGCTCTTTGGCAGCCAATCTCATCCTGTGATGCACCTGAAACTCCTACTGAGTCTATGGAGTTTCTTGCTAGGTCATGGAGCCTTTCAGCTTTGGAGCTCTCTAAAGCTCTTTCCAATACTCCTGTAGCTTCTGACAATGTTGATGAGATACCGCCTTTGGTTTCTGCTGAAGCTGAAGAGAAAGATGATGCAAATGCACAAGCTCGAAAAGTATCTGTAAGATAAATTCATTCATGGTTCTTGAATTTCACCATTAAATAGTTTTCATATATATGTGTACGAGTTACCTGCAATCTGAATGTTACAGCTTCTTCAGCAGTTGAATAGTGATAGCCCTCCAATTTCTCCTAGAGATAGTGAAGAAATGAAGGTATTTTTTTCTTCTTGTTCTCTTTCTGTTTCACTTTACTGATTTGGAACTGGCAAATTTGTCCATATTTGCAACTGTTTCAAGGAAAACAATATGTTATTTCTGTACTAAGAGTAATTGCAACCCACTAAAAATAGTCAATTCTTAAAGTAAGATATGTATCAGTTTATTGATCCATAGGCACAAGTCAATAGTAATGAATTGGAATTTCTTGCAATCAAGCATCAATCCAGAATAGACTGTTTTAACATCTAATATTACTTCTAATAGCCATATAATTTATGCAGGAATTATTTTTACTTCATCAAGCACTAAATCCAGAATTCCTTTCCAGTCAACAACTGCTCAAAACTGGGGTATTTTATCATTCAACATTGTCAAAATAATTAACACTATTAAAGCCATCTTCATTGACCTTATTGTTGTGCAGCTATACAAAAGCATAATGAAAGGAAGAACAATGGGAAGATGGTTGAAGGATCAAAAGGAAAGGAAGAAGCAAGAGATTAGAACTCATAATGCTCAACTGCATGCAGCTGTGTCTGTAGCAGGGGTTGCTGCTGCTGTTGCAGCACTGGCTGCCTCAAATGCAATGTCGGCTGAAATAGCTGCAACCCGCCAAAAGACACCTTCCAAAACAACAGCTGCAATGGCCTCAGCAGCAGCTCTTGTAGCATCTCATTGCATTGAGATTGCAGAGGAAATGGGAGCTGATCATGATCAAATCTTAACAGTTGTTCACTCTGCAGTTAATGCAAGAACTAGTGGAGATATCATGACTCTAACAGCTGGAGCAGCCACAGGTATCAGAAAACTTTTCAATTGATTCTGAAATTCAGTTGTTCTATGATTCAAATACTCAATTAACTCAAAGTTAACCAAATTTAATAGACAACTTTGCTAAATGCTGCTAGTAGAAATTTATGCACAAAAATATCAATCATCCTTTCAGGCAGACTAATCACCCAGTCTGAAATAAAGTCAGGTTGAATATACATTTAACTGCTAAAATGAGAATAAGAGAGAGAAATTAATGGAACGAATCAATGATTTTTCTTGAGATGTTTCCAATTACCAAATGTTTACATGAGCAGCCTTACGAGGAGCTAACACTCTAAGAGCAAGGCTGCAAAAGGGGCATGGAACTACAGCCTTTGCTCTGGTGGAGGAAAAGGGTGAGGAAGGAAAAGAATCTATCATCTTGACAGCATTAAACTTTGTGACTAGAGGTGGAGAACTTCTCAAGCGTACAAGGAAAGGTACATATATTCACATTGATAATGTAAGGATCCATATGCATTAGTCACAAGCCCTATAAAAGAGATGCAATTGGCACTGACTGTCATGTAAATGTTGATCCCAGGAGCTCTTCACTGGAAGCAAGTTTCTTTTAATATCAATTCAAATTGGCAGGTAAAACAGGAAACATTTAAACCATGCAACTACATTAAACAACTACAAGCAATGAATTCGAACAATTTTAGGATTAAAGGAAATAAAAGAAAATAAAAGCTTATCTTTAAATGAGAAAGAATTTCAGGCAGTTCAGCTACGAATAAAAATTATACAACACTTTTTTTTTTTTTTTTTTTTTTGTGTGTGTATTTTGTTCTTTTAGAAAAATCAAGTAACTACTTAAATTTGAATAAAAACAGGTGGTAGCTAAAATGAAAAGCAAGCACATGGCAGGAACATTCACAAAAAAGAAGAAGTGTAAGCAAAGTCTCAAACCCATAACTAATAAGTACCTTTCTCTCTGCCCATCCAATGAATCTAGCCATGCTGTTATCACAGGTGTAGTCTCTGGAGTATACAGTGACATCCCAGTGTGGCCAGGAAGGGAGAGAGAAGACTGCAACGAGCAAAGAGCTTACTTTGGAATAAAAACAGCTGAAAGAGTGATAGAGTTTGAATGTAGAAGTAAAGGTGAAAAACAGATGTGGACTGAGGGAATTCAGCATATGCTGAATTGTCGTGCCAATATAAAATCGGAGACAACTTTTTGATTGCTGGAAAAATAGCCTTTGACTTTTGCAAAAGTGATTAACAAGAAATATATATCTCAGACTTCCTTGGTATGTATTAAGCAAAATGTAAATGCACTTATGACAATTGTTACAATCATATACAGAGGGGTGGGGATCTACTGAATAAGATTGGCATGGCCATATTCTAACATGGGCTATTTCTCGTGAGAAAATGGATATTTCAAAAAAGAAAACATTCCAACAGACAAAATTGTCAAGAATCTTCCATGAATTCAGTCAAGCATCTACCAAAATACTTTGATCACTCCAATTCCCTGAGAAAATCAGCATTATCAACAAAGACCTGCAAGGAGGGGACAAAAGCAAATTTACATGGTTAGCAATCGTCTCAATAAAAAATAATAATAATAATATAAACCTCAAAAGAGTTCATTACTAAACAAAAAAGAAAAAGATAAGAAATTATCAATATTAAATTAATTTCTTGATAAATCCACAATGAATAACTGGTACTGAAATAATCTAACTGATATTGAAATAGGCACAGGTTTGTTCTATTATTCCCAGATAAATCTAGTGCCATTAGCTGATAAAGAAATCATCTTTTTCCAAAATAAATGTCATTACCAGAGCATAAGACATGGTCCACTGGATTCGTGAGGGAACAAACACAGCCTTTCATTGGCTCTATATCAAGGCTAAATTCAAAACTGATATCTAGAATTCCTTTCAATGCTCAAGCCTATATGATTCTAGAACCTGTTCTCACTATGCGGGCCATAATAACTGATGCTCATACCACAGATGCCTTTCCTCCACATTTGCTGATTATCTACTACAAATTTCAGTTTGTCTAGAAGTCATGAATTCAACCAAAGTAATAAACAGTCATGTCAATTAATTATACTCCAGAGGACTTTTTAAATGGTTATAAAAGGAAAATAAATGCAAATCCTATGTCAGCAATACTTATGAACAACCCAACAGAAAGAAGACTGAAAGTTCAAGACAAAGCCCAAAAAAGTAGAAGCCATACTGATTTCCAACCGTCAGGGTCCAAGCATGCAGTAATCTTTGTATTGATCCCCGGTAGAGGTCCAGGTTCAAGAATGATGTTTCCTCCACATAGTTTAATCACTTCTGCACTCTTATAGACATCATTTGTGCCTATTGCAATCTGGTAAAAATATGAAGATTCAGAGTAATAACATAGAAAAACCTGACGGGGAGATGAAGGTATTGCCATGACTACATGCATATTAGGCAAGGATAAAATAGATGCCATGCAAACTAAATCCTCGAACTATGTCGCAGCTCGCAAGGTAAAGAAGTCACCTGTGCATAACCATTTCCTTTGTCATATTCTGTGATCCCATAGTTATATGTCAGTTCCAGCACAGCATTTTTATCTTCTGGACCATACCCCATTATGCCTACTGTATACTGAAAATGTTAAAATAACAAAATTTCAATTAGGGTGGTGTATTATTTGCCAAGCAATAGATAGAAGGATCAGGGAGAAAAAATTTATAGAGAAGAATGGTTACAAAGTGATGGTGAATCAATAGCAAAGTTATTTAAAACCATGAACTTATGGAAAGAAAAAACAGTTTTCTTCATATCTTAGATTAACAAGGACAATTTATTCCAGACTCCAGACATAAACAAAAATCAGAAAAACTTGAAAAAAAAAAAAATCATGGAAGTTATTGCAAGGCAGAAGGTGTAAAATTACCTCTAATTCTGGGTTATCCCTTTTGCGGAGTAGTTGCATGCCAAAGGCCTTCAAATTCAGGAAAGATAAGTATCAGCACTCCAGGTTGTTTATATAGATGGTACTGCTGCTCTAATTTCAAACAATTTAGCAGCTTCTCACCACATGGATTACAGCTTACCTTCTTGTAGAAATTTATGGAGCGATCAAGATCACCCACTCTGAGCATCACTTGGCATAGGGGCTCAGGTGTAGGCCCCCTCTCCAAAAGCTCAAATTTGTAACCATCTGGGTCTTCAACAAAAGCAGTTATTGTACTTTCACCTTTAACAAGACCAGGTTCTCTAGTAACTCTGCCCCCCTTTGCCTTCACAAGATTTACCGTCTTGGCAACCTATGTATACAAGGATCAAGTGCAAACACAGCATGTATAAATAAACTTAACTGTAAGAGGTTCTGATGAGGTGAAATACCAATTGTTAGCTGAATAGAGTAACCCTGGTTACATAGCTATTCTCAAAACATCACTTCCTTTGGAAGTTTAAACTCTCAACTATTCAAAGCAAGAATGTATGCTAAGAGAAAATTAAAAGGTCCATGCATCCAGCTCAAAAGGTAATTACATTAAGCCAGCAATTATGTAGGTTCTCTAATTCTCTTTGCTCCCTTTGTGAAAATTTTTCAAATTAGATTTGATGTCATGCCACATTTAATGCACAGAAATTTCAAATAGTATAAAGAATACTTAAAAAGCTTCAAGAAAGAAGCACTTACATTCTCTACTGCAATGCCAAAATGGCCAAATCCATTTCCGATGTTATACTTGTCAACCCCATAATCTGCATATGTTACAATCAAAACCAAAAGAAAAGTTTAGAAGATCTAGAATCATGAGTGATGACCACACAAAATGGGAATGCATAAACAATTACCAAAATTGAACATGTGAAATGAACACATAGATAAAGCATAACAACTTACTGTAAGTAAGTTCAACAGTAAAATTAGAATCTTCAGGTCCATATCCAAGAAAAGCATTTGAATATCTGTCCTCTGGTATGTCACGTTTTCTTAACAACTTCATCCCCAAGCATTCTGTGTAAAATCTGTTCATTCCGAAGGCTTACAGACCCTAAATTGCTGGACTAAAACTATAAATTGTGGCATAAATGAAGAAGCAAATAGTCATACTTGATTGTCTTTTCCAAGTCACCAACACGATAAACAACATGCAACATTCTTCTTTTGTCATTGTTAACCCACTCTAATGCATTTTGATCAGCAACTTTAGTGCTCGCTTGTGTTATTTTTGGAAATGTGCCAGACTCCATTACGTTTCCATCCACTCTTAAAATTTTAGATGTTCTTACACCCAACAAATGGGACTCAGGGATAGCTGGATAACCACTTCAAGTCCATTAGCAGAGAAGAAAAATCAACTTCAAACAGGTATTTAAAGCAGGACAGAGTTATAGTCTAAATAACTCATACACAAAATTAGAAGAAAACCCAAAAAAAATAATCCAAGATTTATAAATTCCTATGCAAGAATCTAACTTTTTCTCCCCCAACTCTGTCAGAAGCATAACAGAGGTCACCAACAACTTTTTTTCTAAACTATAGAACGAAATCCCAATTAACTCAATCACATTGTACAGTTCTATGAAATAAATTAGTCTATGACAAGAAAATACATGTAAAGATAAAAATGGCTCTCAACAGTTAATTTAACACACTAAAACAAAAATAGAGATATGGGTCATTGACATAAATGGCAGTACTTACAAGCACAGAGTTGAAAGAGAGCGAGTCTTCGAGAAGGATTGTGATTGAAAGAAGTTGCATTATTAGTACTAGTATTAGTATTGTTTCCATTCTGCAGAGAAGAAAGCTTCAAAGAAGAATGTGGGTGAAATGAAGCTTTGTTCTTTTGCTTTGAGAGACAGAAAGGAGAGGAATAAGAAGATGGCAATGGCAGGGGCAGTGTAAGCATTGTTGGTTCTCTTTCTCCCTCTGTACAGTGTCTCTGAACATTATCTACTTGCAAATTGGAATGGATACAAATGGAAGGCCCATTGGCCCATTTTCTTTTCCCTCTTAGCCTGTTCTGGCCCATGATCTAAGTATTGGACATTTGAGCTAAAATACTATTTAG
>CATKHJ010842767.1:0-11961 GCA_949750685.1 Vernicia montana
GCTATACCAGTCCTTGATGAACTCTTACAACACGTAAGAAACCCATTAATTATTATTATTTTTTTTAATGTGGACTAGTGATAATTTGACTAAATTTCATAATTAATTTGACTGATTGTTTTGATATGGTTTTATAATTTATTTTTTTTTTTCAGAAAGAAAATGAAGGGAGCTTTGATTTTGCATTTGTAGATGCAGACAAGGAAAATTATTATAATTATCATGAGAGACTAATGAAACTAGTCAAAGTTGGTGGCATTGTTCTTTATGACAATACTCTTTGGGGAGGAACAGTTGCTTGGCCTGAAGAAACTGTACCTGAATTCAAGAGACAAAT
This sequence comes from Vernicia montana, assembly GCA_949750685.1. Classification (NCBI taxonomy): domain Eukaryota; kingdom Viridiplantae; phylum Streptophyta; class Magnoliopsida; order Malpighiales; family Euphorbiaceae; genus Vernicia; species Vernicia montana. The sequence goes on from CATKHJ010842767.1 coordinate 338, forward strand.
AAGAAAATATTCATTGGAATTTAATCATAAAATTTCAGCTGATTTTGAAATTTCTCTTGCTCCTTTGGGTGATGGAATCACCATTTGTAGGCGTATTAAGTAATTATTTATACTTTAATTACCATAGACTTAAATAAATAAATATAATAATGACATAAAAATAAGACATTTTATGTAATTAGACCTGATTTGATTCGTCTTTCTTTTGAATTCAAATTTGAGGAGTATGTCCATCGGAAACTTATATATCTTCATTTGTAATGCTCGATGTATAAGTATGCCTATTGTACAAGCATTTATCTTATTCTAGTTGGAATATATATATATATATATATATATATATATATATATATATATATATATATATATATATATATATATATATATATATAAATTGAATTTAAAATTTTTTTAGTTTTAAAACTCATTTCATAAATTTTTTTATAATTAATTATTCTTTTATATATTCCAATTAAAATTTATACAGATCAATACATACAATGTTAGCTATGTTAGTTGTTAGTATACAGTTTATTAGTGTAAATACACCACCACCATAGTCAATATTATTAGGCTCTCAATTCATTCCTAATAATCAAGCATGTAAATGTACATACTATAGGTCAATAAATAGATTATATATACTTTGTAAGAGATATACCAAGTAATATAAAAGCAACATTTTTTTCTCTGAGAAATTCCTTCTAATATGGTATCAAAGCCTATGTATCTCAGTTAAAATCAAAAGACAAGAAATCCAGCTCCTCTGAAGTTCCAGTCTTATTTTTCAGTCCCAAAAAATTCTGTCACTTTTTGATTTTCATGCACTCGTTAAAATTTTTTTCTGACCACACCATTATAAAGTACTAATATCCAAAAGAATTTCAAGATTAACTGCACCTCAAACTGACGCCGGACGCGCCCTCACGAGCCGCCTGAAGAGAGTGAAACTTAGCCTACTCGCTCCACGAGCCACACGTGCTGCCCAAGGAAGAAAACGATCCAGTTAGCAGCCAGGTTCAGCAAAAGCAATTCAGTCAGCAGCCACGTCAACTACTCAGGTTCTGTCACGTGTCACATGTCAGTGCCACGTGTCATTTGCCACGTTATCCAAGTCAGCCACGTCATCCAATCATAATCCGCCACGTGTCGCCTGTCAGTGCCACGTGTCATCTGCCACATCATTAAAGTCAGCCATGTCATCCAATCAGATTTCGCCACGTGTCACATGTCAGCCACTCAGAGTTTGCCATGTGTCATCTCGGTCCGGCTTAATCAAACTAATTGACTTTAGGTTTGACCAATCGGTTCAACCACTTTTGTACCGGTTTTCAAACATCAAGAATCAGTTCCTAAGATTTTTCGACCTCCTGAGTTCATTTTTGCCATCAGATTTGTGAAATTCTCACTCTATCTTAGAGTTATGGAGAAAATCAATGTTACTTAACCTACTATGACCATTTTAAATGGCACCAACTACAATCTTTGGCCAAATAGCATGAAAAGCTATCTTGTTGGAATTAAATACTAGAGAATAGTCACTGGCGGAACTTCCAAACATGTTCGTACTCAAGATGAAGCTAAGTCAAAATACAATGATCGTATTGATGATTGGGAAAGTAAAAATTATCATATCATTACTTGGTTCTGTAACACCTTTGTTCCGACTATTTACATACAGTTTGATTAATTTGATACTGCAAAAGAAATTTGGGATTTTCTTGCAAACAGGTACACAATCTCTGGTCTCGCTCATCATTATCAATTGTGGAGTATTCTAAATGGTATAAGGCAAGAATCTGGACAGTCTGTCAACGATTTCCTTAGCCAAATGCAACCCATTTGGAATCAACTCACTCAAGCTAAGATCACTGAAGATCAACTCCAATTGATCTAGTTTCTCATGGCTCTTCGGTTTGAATATGAACTTGTTCAAGTATCTCTGCTGCACAGAGATCCTCTACCAACACTTGAAACAACTATCAAAGAATTAATTTTTGAAGAAACTCATTTGCAAATTGGCAAACCAACTTCCTCTGAACAGACTCTGGCTACTCACTGGCCATCACAGACTCAGTATTGTAAGAATTGTAATCGACTTGGCCATTCTTTCTTTAATTTTCCAACCATTGAGTGCAAATACTATCACAAACTCGGGCATATCAAGAGCAACTATCTCACTCGCCCATCAAGACCGAGAGATAACCAACCTAAGTCTCGAACAAACTCATAAATTGGAACATCTTCTGCCAATACTACTATACTAGACAAATCGTCTGCTTCTTCTTTGTCCTCCCTCACTCTTTCAGATCTCGAGTCTATGTTCAAAAAGGTTATGTCTTCCAGTGCCTCATCCTCTAGTGTCATGTCTATATACCTAAGTAACAAAAATTGGTTCATTAACTCTGCATGTGGTAATCATATGACCTTTGATCCTAGCATGTTTTTATAAAAAACAAAGAACAATTTTTTACCTCCTATTCATACTGCTGATGGAAGCAAAATGGATATCAGTAATGTTGGCACTATTTCTTCTCCTAATCTAAGTTTACCTGATAAGTATCTAGTGCCTTCCCTAGCTGTAGATCTCATCTCCATATGCCAACTGTGTGATCAAGGATTAACTGTCATTTTTTCCTCTAATGGATGTCAGGTACAGGACCCACGGATGGGACACCTTCTGGGGCGTGGAGGCAAGATCGGGAGGCTATTTGAACTCACTTCCCTCCAAATTCCTCAAAATGCTCTCTCTACTACAACTAGTTTTTCTCCATTATTCCAGTGGCATTTGCGTTTGAATCATGCCTTGGTCAGTAAATTTCGTCCTTTAATTTCTAGTGGTGTTTTAGGGAATATTAAAACTGTAGAACTTCAATGTACACACTATCAACTTGCTAAAGTACTTGCTTTATCATTCAGCAATAATAACTCTCATTGTGATATTCCATTCGGTTTAGTTCACTCTGATATTTGGGGACCTTCTCCTACCCCAATTGTTGGTGGTAATTAGTATTTTGTTATTTTTATTGATGATCACTCACGTTTTACTTGGCTCTTTTGTATGAAAAATAGATCCGAGCTTCCTCGAATCTATATTCAGTTTGCAAAGATGGTCTAAACACAATTTTCACGACTGATAAAAATCTTTCAGACTGATAATGCTATGGAATATAAAGAGTCCAGTCTTTTATAGTTCTTTCATGAACAAGGAACTTTAGTTCAACGGTCTTGTCCTAATACTTCCCAACAAAAATGGTAGAGCTAAACGAAAACACCGTCATATCTTAGATTCTGTTAGAGCACTCCTACTATCCTCTGGTTGTCTTGAAAAATTTTGGGGAGAAGCTGTTTTAACCACTGTATATACCATTAATCGTCTTTCCACTCCAGTTCTTGGTAATATCTCCTTTGAGCAACTATATGGTATGTCTCCTGATTATAACTTTCTCAAAGTCTTTGGATGTGTTTGTTTTTTTTTTTTACTCCAACCTCATGAGTACACAAAACTAGAACCTCGTGATTGTCTCTATTGTTTACTAGGATATGGAATCGAACATAAAGGTTATCGAAGTTGGGATCCCATTTCCAATAGATTGCGTATCTCTCGCCATGTTGTCTTTTAGGAAAATACTATATTTTCTAATATCTCTAAATTTCATAACTCTAGTACTGATCGTATACTTACTAATCCATCTATTGAGTTCTTTCTGTCTAATGACACAAATGTGTTTATAAATTCAACAGCACCACCTGATTCTCCTACCCCGAAAATGGTCTCGTCTGCGAAAAATATGTCTGTTACAGCTGAACTTGCACTTGACCCTACTCTTCCTCTACCAATTGAGGAACATCGTCATTCTACTCGAGTAACTCAAAAATAAGTCCGTTTTAATAATTATCATTGTTATTCTAGTTTTCTTTCTTTGTATGAGCCTCGTAATTATCGTGAGGCTAGTTCTGACCCTCTTTGGCAGCAAACAATGGCAGAAGAAATTCAAGCTCTTGAAAAAACTAATACTTGGGACTTAGTTGATCTTCCTGCAGGAAAAACTCCAATTGGTTGTAAGTGGATTTACAAAATTAAAACTCATTTTGATGGATTAGTTGAGCGATATAAAGCACGTTTGGTTGCCAAATGATATACACAAGAATATGGCATTGACTATGAAGAAACCTTTGCTCCTGTTGCACGATTAACTTTCGTCCGGTGTCTTTTAGCTGTTGCTGCTGTTAAAAAATGGCCACTTAGTCAGATGGATGTCAAAAATGCCTTTCTCAATGGAGATTTGCTAGAAGAAGTTTATATGTATCCTCCACCTGGCTATTCATCTTCACATAAAGTTTGTCGACTCAAGCGTGTACTATATGGTCTCAAACAAGCACCGCGAGCCTGGTTCGCTAAATTCAGTTCAACACTGGGAAAATTTGGTTTTCACTATAGTCGTTATGACTCTACCTTATTCATCGGACAGACATCTAAAGGCATAACTCTCTTGACATTATCATTACAGGGAATGATGTCACTGGCATTTCTGATCTCAAGTTACTTCTTCATCGTCAATTTGAGATGAAAGATCTTAACTCTCTCAGTTATTTTCTGGGACTTGAAATTTCTTGTGATTCAACTGGCTTCACTCTTACTCAAACAAAATATGCTTCTGATTTGCTTTCTCGCTCGGGAATTACTAACAATAAAACTACTTCCACACCCATTGAATATAATGTTCGTCTCACTGCAATTAATGGCTCTCTTCTGGAAGATCCTACCTTATAAAGGCAATTGGTTGGAAGTTTGATCTATCTCATAGTCACTAGACCGGACATTGCTTATGTTGTTCACATTGTTAATCAATTCATGTCTGCACCCAGATCCACTCATTTTGCTACGGTTCTTCACATACTTCGCTACATTAAAGAAACATTATCTCGAGGGTTGTTTTTCTCTTCTACATCTTCTTTAGTTTTATCATGCTATTCAGATGCTAATTGGGCAAGAGATTCGACATATAGACAATTAGTAACGGGTTATTATTTTTATCTTGGAATATCACTTATTTCTTGGCGTAGCAAGAAACAGTCAGTTGTGGCTCACTCCAGCACAGAAGCAGAATATCATGCCTTAGCCGATGTAAGTTTCGAACTTCTATGGCTCCGCTGCCTTCTTAGTGACATGGGGGTTAAACAATCAGCAGCTACTATCCTACATTGTGACAATTATAGTAGTATTCAAATTGCTCGCAATAATGTCTTTCATGAAAGCACAAAGCATATAGAAATTGATTGTCATTTTGTTCGACACCATCTACTTTGCAATACTCTTCACTTGACCTCAGTCACCTCTGCCAATCAAGTTGCTGATATCTTTACAAAATCACATCTTCCAGCAAGATTTCAAGATCTGCGATGCAAACTAAAGATGTCTTCTTCACTATCTTGAGTTTGAGAGGGGATGTTAGCTGTTAGTATACAATTTATTAGTGTAAATACAACAACACCATAGTCAATATTGTTAGGCTCCTTAATACACAGTACCAACTCACCCACATACACAACAACTCATTTGCACACACAAGTCAGCTCATTTCCAATAATCAAGCATGTAAATGTGCATACCATAGATCTATAAATAGATTGTATATACTTTATAAGAGATATACTAAGTAATACAGAAACAACGTTTCTTTCTCTGAGAAATTCCTTCTAACATACAATATTTTTTTTATCATTCTTTTTAGTTGGTCCATATTAGAGTTGTTCAAGGATAGGGCTACCAACCTAAATCTGAAAGTCTGCTAGAAAAATGAGAGGATTTAGACAAAAAAAAATAAGACGCAAAATTGAGGCCTTAAATAAAGGAGGAAGCCCAATTTTTAAACGGGCTGACCCTTGATTTTGTTGTTAAAAGTCCGAGCATGCCCGCCCGGCCCTATTAAGCCCAAATTATTATATAATATAATATTTATATTTATTATTTCTAAATATTATATTTACACATAATAAAATTAAATATCTTAATATATAATTAATAATTCTGAATAGAAAATAATTTAACTAACATTACATGAGTGTACAACTCACACGTGAGATGTCTTAATTTGTAGACCTTTAATTTCACTTTATTTTTAGTATAATCTATAGTCTATAATTATTGTTTTTATTTTTATTTTTATTTAAGAAAAAATTAAATTTGGGCGGACTTTGTTCATATGAACAGGCTCGAATAGCCAGGCCGGGCCAAGCTTGATCAAGCTCATGCCTTGTTATTAATCAGTCTAGGTTCGACTCGAACCCGGACCGACCCATGGACAAGTTTAGTCCATATATAATAAATTTAATCCATATATTTTATTTATATTAATATTCAGAATTATTAAAAAGTAATATTTAAATTTAATAAAATAATAATAATAATTTGTGCAGATTAAAATATTTAAGAAAACAAAAATTAAATTAAAATAATAATTAAAATCCAGGCAAAGTGTGGATCCACAAATATATATATATATATATATATATATATAAGAATTATTATTATTTTTTTTTTTTGGCATGTGTAGGGTAGTTCTTTAAAAAATTTATGTTTATATTAAGTCACCTATATCATTATATTGCTATAAGTTCCAAATTAAAATTTATACATACCAATACATATAATTTTTTTTTTTTCATTCGGCCCATATATAATAAATATGATCCATGTATATTTTTTCTTTATATTAATATTTTAAATTATCTAAAAGTAATAGTTCAAGTATATATATATATATATATATATATATATATGCAAAGCCCATATTTGCAACTAGTTAACTTAAAAAGATAAAGTTGAGGATTTAGTTTTTATTGCGATGGTAAATGCAAAATATTTCATTGATTAATTTATATAATGAAAAAAAAAAAGCTTATTTTTTGAAATGAAAAATAAATTCAATTTAACAGTCCATTAATTCTAAATAAATTTATGTATAGAATTTTTTAAAGAGTTGGATTAAATTATTCTCCTTTTTTTTAAAAAAAAAACTCTAAAATAATAAAATACATCAACTTATATTGTTTGAATAAATAAATTGTACAGAAAAATATATGTGTGCATTTTTAGTGTTTACATATGAAATAATTGTACGTAATGACTTTTTAAGTAATATAAAAAAGAAAAATTAAAATAAATGGATAAGGAACATTTAAGTAAAAAAGTAAAATTAAAATACATGGACAAGGGTAATATATAAAAAGAAAAATTAGATGGATAAGAAAAATATTAAAATTTTAATTCCGTTACCGAGAATGGAACCCGTATCCCCTAAGTAAAACCAGATATTCTAACCACTAGATGACAATGGCCTTTTTGTTGAGATTTGTGTTTCAATTTGTTTTATTGGCTACTAAAATTTTGGAATCTTTATACTAACTCAACTGAAAATTTTATAAATTCAAATTTTTTTTTTAGTGAATTACCATATCGTCTCAAAAAAATTATCACTTTTATTTTTACACAATTTAAGAATACAATAAATGAAATGACATTTTTCTTTTTATATTCTTGATAATACAATAAAGATGAAAAATAAAATTTATTCATAAGAATAAAGATGAAAAATAAAAATAAAAAATAAAACTACTAATAAAAAGTGATAATTTTTTGAAACATCTTAAAAAGAAAAATATGACAATCTTTTTGAGACTAAAATAATATATGATAGAAGATGCCCTCGGTAAAAATTCCTCCGATATATATATATTGAGAATGGATGCAGAAATTATTTTAAAAAATCATTATATGTTTAGAAATATACTCTTTTTTTTTTTTTAGGGATAGAAATATACTTAATAGCCATTGAACTTGATGTCTTGCTCTATTTGGCGTCAAATCACACTTACTGTTAAAGATTAGATTCAATCTCATTTCCAAAATAAAAAAATCTTTGCTAATTTTATATTTCACCAGAATCAATGCAATGTTATGATTAAATTTCATACCCTTGATAATTTATTATGTTGCAACTGAATACCCCTAATGCAATTTCATATAATTTATCTGTACAGCAAGAGTTTGTTGGTAAGAATATGATGGCTTAATCAGTGCCATCATATTCTTTAAGGACTTTCACAGGGCATTTGAAAGTGCTGAAAAGTTATTCGTATAAAAGCTCAAATACACAAACTAATTAAGAACCATACCTCACAGCAATAAGGATAAAATATTTTGTAAACTAGGTGATGAGAAGATTATATTTTTCATTAATTAGCAAGACAAAAGGCTCTTCCCTTTATAGACACCCTGAAAAGGAAAAAAATTACAGCTTTACAATAAGAATATTTACATCTTATACAATAGGAATCAAATCCCTATAATTACAAAATCAGATCCCTAAAAATCACTAATTCTCAACATATTTTTCAAGATGGTGAAGATGATTGGCATCAAAGTAGGCAATATAACTTGCAGCTAGATCCAATATGTTAGCTACTCAGTGTAAATAGTCAATAGTCGGTATCAATAGTCAATATTATTTGCTGCTTAATTCATGTCACGTGCACACCAACTCATTTTCTTCTGTTAAGCCACCAATCAAACCTGTATATGTGCTCACCAGAATGCTCCATAAGTCTATAAATAGGTTGTATATAATGTAACAAGGAGATACATGAAGTAATACAGAAAACACTTTTTTATCTGAGAAATTTCTTTTTTGCTAATATTTCTTCTCTATTAACATAGTATCAGAGTTTATGCATCTCAGTTAAAATAAAAAAAAAGCAAGAAATCTAGCTCCTGTGAAAATTCAGTTTCATTTTTTAGTTCAAAGAATTTTGTAACTTTTCGATTTTCATGCACACGTTAAAATTTTTTTCTGATCATACCATCAAAAAGAACTAATCATCAGAAGAATTTCAAGACCAACAGCACCTCCAACGGAAGCTGCACGGGTCCTCACGCGCCGTTTGAAGGAGCTGCAACTCAGTCCACTCGCCACACGCGCTGCCCAATAAAGAAGACGACCACGTCAGCGCCACCTAAGTAGACCTGCCCAGTCACCTGCCACGTGTCATTTTTCAGTGCCACATCATCCAGTCAGCCAATCAGAATATGCCACATGTCATTTCGGTCCGGTTTAATCAAACCGGTTGACTTTATGTTTGACTGACCGGTTCAACTATTTCTGTACTGATTTTCAAACATCAGAAACTGATTCTTAAGGTTTTTCGACCTCCTAAGTTCATTTTTGCAATCAGATTTGTGAAATTCTCACTCCATCTTAGAGTTATGGAGAAAATCAATGCTTCTCAACCTATTGTGACTATTTTAAATGGCACCAACTATAATTTTTAGGCCAATAGCATGAAAAGCTATCTTGTTGGAATTAAATATTGGAGAATAGTCACTGGCAGAACTTCAAAACCTGTTCGTACTCAAGATGAAACTGAATCAAAATACAATGATCGTATTGATGATTGGGAAAGTAAAAATCATCAGATTATTACTTGGTTCCGTAGCACTTTTGTTCCAACTATTCACATTCAATTTGATACTGCAAAAGAAATTTGGGATTTTCTTGCAAACAGATACACAATCTCTAGTCTCACTCATCACTATCAATTGTGGAGTATTCTGAATAGTATGAGATAAGAATCTAGACAGTCTGTCAATGATTTCCTTAGCCAAATGCAACCCATTTGAAATCAACTCACTCAAGCTAAGATCACTGAAGATCAACTCCACTTGATCCAGTTTCTCATGGCTCTTCGAGCTGAATATGAACCTGTTTGAGTATCTTTGCTGCATAGAGATCCTCTACCAACACTCGAAACAACTGTCAAGGAATTGATTTTTGAAGAAACTCATTTGCAAATTGGCAAACCAACTTCCTCTTAATAGGCTCTAGCTACTCATAGGTCATCACAGACTCAATCATCTTAGTATTGAAAGAATTGCAATCGACCTGGCCATTCTTTCTTTAATTGTCCAAACATCGAATGCAGATACTGTCACAAACTCGGGTATATCAAGAGCAACTGTCTCACTCGCCCATCAAGACCAAGAGACAACCAACCTAAGTCCAGAACAACCTCAGAAATTGGAATATCTTCTGCCAATGATGTTATACCAGACAACTCGTCTGCCTCTTCTCTGTCCTCCCTTATTCTTTTAGATCTCGAGTCTATGTTTAAAAAAGTTATGTCTTCCATTGCCTCCTCCTCTAGTGCTATGTCTGTATACCCAGGTAACAAAAATTGGCTAATTGACTCTGCATGTAGTAATCATATGACCTCTGATCCTAGCATGTTTTTATCAAAATCAAAGAACAATTTGTTACCTCCTATTCATACTGCTGATGGAAGCAAAATGAATATTAGCCATGTTGGAACTATTTCTTCCCCTAATCTAAGTTTACCTGATACGTATCTAGTGCCTTCCCTAGCTGTAGATCTCATCTCCGTAGGACAATTGTGTGATCAAGGATTAACTGTCTTTTTTTCTTCTAATGGATGTCAGGTACAGGACCCGCGGACGGGACGCCTTCTAGGGGGTGGACGAAAGATTGGGAGGCTGTTTGAACTCACTTCCCTCCAAATTCCTCAAAATGCTCTCTCTATTACAACTAGATTTTCTCCATTGTTCCAATGGCATTTGTGTTTGAATCATGCCTCACTCAGTAAATTTCGTCCTTTAATTTCTAGTGGTGTTTTAGGGAATGTTAAACCTATAGAACTTCAATGTACACACTGTCAACTTGCTAAACAACCTGCTTTATCATTCAACAATAATCACTCTCATTGTAATATTCCATTCGGTTTAGTTCACTATGATATTTGGGGACTTTCTCCTACCCCCACTGTTGGTGGTAATCGATATTTTATTGTTTTTATTGATGATCACTCACGTTTTACTTGGCTCTTTTGTATGAAAAATAGATCTGAACTTCCTCGAATCTATATTCAATTTGCAAATATGGTCCAAACACAATTTTCATAATAGATAAAAATCTTTCAGACTGATAATGTTATGGAATACAAAGAATCCAATCTTTTACAGTTTCTTCATGAACAAGGAACTTTAGTTCAACGATCTTGTCCTCATACTTCCCAACAAAATAGTAGAGCTGAATGAAAATGTAATACCCTGAATTTTTGAATTATTATTATCGGGTATTATTTTTGAGAATGCTAAATTAAATTAAATTAAATTGATTTTAGATTATTAATTATTATTATTATTATTATTATTATTATTATTATTATTTATATATATATATATGAAAGATAAGGAAGAAGGCAAAAATTAAAGGATAAAGGAAAAGAAAAAAAAAAAAAAGTCAGAAATTAGGACAGAACCGAGAAGCAGAACAGAAGAGAGAGAGAGAGAGAGAGCAGAAGAAAGAATTGCTCCGATCGCCGCCGTCCGGTCAGCAAAGAGCGACACGCGCCAGACCACCATGAAGAGGGAGCCGAGACGCTTCCAACGCCATCAACCCGGTCGCCGTCCGCCGCCTGACGCCGCCGAACCGGTCGCCGGCCAGAATCATTCCGACCACTATTTCGTCAACTTTTCGGCCTCCGTTTCCAACGATTCTTGTACCGTTGGACTCGTTATCTCGTAAGCTTCGATTCGGTATCTCATTTGC
>CATKHJ010842987.1:0-23438 GCA_949750685.1 Vernicia montana
ACTAAAGTTTTAAAGCCATAATAAAGTTGCAACCCCGCTACCTAAGTAATCGATTGAAACGACACGCCGTACGTTCATCGAAAGAAAAGAAAAATGCTTTAATTAACTGGGTTAATAATTTATTTAATAATTAAATACAAAATCATAATTTGATTAATTTAAAATTCAAACAAGGCATCAATTAAAATATTTAGACTTTGGCAATTGTCAAGTATATGATCATTTCTTGGGTCCATGGAAAAGTAAGAGATTAAATTAAGTGGGAAATTGGTCTAACAGATGACACGCACCCAAGTCCCAAGCTATGCTTTTCTCTACAATTTTGGCAACAAGTCCAACAAATTAATAATCAATAATCAATATGTATCATCTTGCATTTGTTGAAAATTTTATGATTTTTTTTTTTAATTTTAAATATAAATTTAAAATTTTTAATCAATATAGAAATTCAAATCTATCTTTATTTTAAAAAGATGCAATAAATTTTAATTAATTAAGTAATATTAGAGTTTTCTCCAGAATTAAGAAATTACAAATTTAAGCTTTAGGTAAAATCTAATTAAAAAAAAAATTTATTCAAATGCCATGTATTTTAAAATTTGATGACGTTGAAATATTATCAACTATATTAATAATAGAATTTAATGTTAACTAATTCTCCTTTTATGGTGGTGCATGTATATATATTAAATGAAATTTATAAATTTTAAGAAATTTTATTTGTAAATCGAAACTCAATAAAAATTGAATTTCATTTTCAATTTAAAAAATTCATCAACATGAATTATATTGGATATTGATTGAATGTTAGAGGAAATAAAAGAAATTCAACTAAAGATCCTTAGATGTAGCCATAGGCAAAGGCATATCTATATATAATAATATATATGAAACATAAATTAAATTTAATGATGATCAAGAAGAGATAAGCTAGTTGACATCCAAAAGAATGTCTGCCATGAAATATAATGAGATGAAAGGGACCCTCTTTTTATGATATTTTTTAGTGGCATTTTCTCTGTTGAATATCATTCAAATTAATGCATATATATAAGAGATAGAAGATCAACAACAGCAAGAGGATCAATCAATATATATAAGAAAAATAAACCTAATATGAGAGAAAATGGGACCCTATTGATAATGTTATTTTTTTTTCTTTTTTTATTTTTTTTTTTAGAGTGGTTGAAGCATTAAAAAAAGTGGTAAAAATATAGGTAGGATGTTGATAGGGTTTGGATTATCACACCCGTGAAAGAAAAGGAGATAGTGAATAATATATTATCTCTCCTTTTTTATATCTTTTTGTTTGTTCCTTATCTTTATAATTAATAGCCATTTCTCCATTTCTCTATATATATATACATTTCTTCATTTCAAAACCCAAAAATAAAGTCCACTTTAGAGTTCCTAGTGTGTTTAATTTCAAGATTTCTTCTATATATATATATATATAGGTCTCAAGATTTCAATCTTTATTGTATCACTCTTTCTTTTCTTTTTCTTTATTTTCTCTTCTCATCTTCTTCTTCTTTTACACTTCTTTAATTGAATTATTTTGTATTTTGACTATTTACTTTGCAGGGTTAATTAAAGAGATTAAAGAATGGAGATTAGTCAAGTAATTAACAAGAATATGAAGGTGGAAATTCCATCAGAAGCTATGCCTCAGCTTACAAGACAGCCAAGTGCTACAAAGAACATTAATAATAATAATAATTGCCTTTGCTCTCCAACCTCCCATGCTGGTTCATTCCGGTGCCGGCTCCACCGTGCCCCTAACCTCCAACGAACCAAAAGCATCGACTCTGCCACTAAAGTTCATGCCACTACTGATGATCCTGCTAGCTAGTCATACAAATATACCATAGGCCAATTCAATAATTCACTTATTTTGTATAATGTGTGTAATTTTTTTTTTTTTTTGAACTGAGTGCATGTGTAATACTGCTTCTTTTTATTAAAGGTTTTGTCTGATCTACGTATATCAGTAAAAAAAAAGCAGGATGATGAAAGAGGAGTAAGATTTCATATTAAATATATATATATAGTTTGGATTCATTTGTTATTTAATATCTAATTAATGTTATGATTTGTTTGGATAAATAGTTATTTAAAATAGTTGAGTATTTGAAATTTAATATTATTTTCTTTTCTGATTTTATATTAATAATTTAAATTTAAATTTACAATTATTTTAAATGTCTATTTATTCAAATTAATGTACCTGATTATCAGTGATAAAAAATAGTATAAGCTTAAGCTAATAAAATGCATATCAATACAATTAATTAATCAAGTGAAACCTTTAACCAGTGGACCATTCTAAATTAGCTTTTCTAATAAATTTGAAGAAGTTGGTTGTGTCAAAATGGTAATCTTGTGATAAAAAAAAAGGAAAAGGAAAAAAGGAAAGATAGCAATTAATGGTGAAATAATGTAATGGCTTTGAAATCTTTATGATTTGAGGCTCAGAAATAAGAATCAGTGTGGCTTATAAATGCAGCTTGGAGCTTTGCTCAACCAAAACTCGGCAATTTTCAGTTGTTGATAAAACTGGTATTGATTGATTGACATCAAGATATTTCAGCTACCACCAAACTAGCTAGACCCCGCCACTGCTTCCACATATAATATGTTAAGTCATGCTTGCATCATATATATCTAAAAGGGAAAATTCTTGCATAAACTAAGCATAGTGATTTATATCATACAGCAAATCAACGAGTGGTAATATATTTTAGTTAATATGACTATTTTATTTATTTTTTATTCAGTAAAAAGACACCGATATCATTTTTTATTTTATGTGTTTTTATCTAATTAAATTGATATATGTATCCAGTGTAAACAAAACTTAACTCTATATAAGTAAGGTATTGTTTGGTATGGAATAAGTGAGATAAGGAAGTAGAACTTCATGGGTAGTAGAAAAAATTAGTTTGTTTAGTAGTCATGATTTAATAAAATTCCTGTAAAGTAAAGATCTCCACTTTCTGAATTTGGAAGAAATAACTTTTTTAAGAGAGTTATGTAAATTGGACTTTCTTAATTGAGATAAATGTAAATTGACACATCTATCCTGCATCAAATGAGATTAGATAAATGATGCTAGGTATTATTGTCTTTTACATTATTAATTTATAAAAATGATAATATAAAGTTAAACATAAAAAAAAAAGTTTACTTTCCAGGAAGTTATATGCAAACCAAACACATAATTACTTATATTTTCTGGAAAATAACTTAATAAACTTTCTAGAAAGTAAGTCATGTGATAGCAAATGATACTTAATTTATTATCTAGATCGAGTGCCCGTTTCGCAATGTAAAAAGTAAAAAAATTTAAATATTGACACTTTTTTAAATTTATTTAAATAGCTAATTATATAAAATAATTGAATATTTGAAATTTTATTTTTTTTATATATCATTTTACACTTAAAAATTAAATTTAAATTAATTACGGTCATAATCATTTATCCGAGTGGATC
This sequence comes from Vernicia montana, assembly GCA_949750685.1. Classification (NCBI taxonomy): domain Eukaryota; kingdom Viridiplantae; phylum Streptophyta; class Magnoliopsida; order Malpighiales; family Euphorbiaceae; genus Vernicia; species Vernicia montana. Next base: position 3,495 of record CATKHJ010842987.1, read on the forward strand.
ATAAGAAAAATTCGAATATAGAAATATATATATATATGCACTTGGGTTAGATATTGGATATAATATAAATCAGTACTTCAACCTGATATAATGAACAGATGCAAATGTACTCTAATTTGAAATTCAACTGACAGGCAGTTTTAATTGGCAACAACCAATTATTAGGTCCCCCATATATACTTATACTGACCCCAAAACATAGAACTTTAGGACATTGGTCATTGCATTTCCACTGTGGTTCAACATTCTGTAGAAATAGCAAATAATAAATGATTTGCTTTAAATATGTTCTTGTTGGTCATTAATTCAGCTAGAGCCAATTGATCAAGTGTTTGTTATGTAATAAACATGTAAAAGATTTAGATTTTAGCAGTTTTTCCTTCTTAAAGAATTTCTGATGTACCAAAAAAATAAAAGATTTTCTTTTTAAATATAATTAAATATCTCATATGGGTAATTATGTCTTAACTTAAAAGTGATATGGTGAGTAAATTAGAAGCAACTTGTTTAATTATTTGCTAAATTTAAGGAAATTGAAGTATAAGAAAGAAGTAAAAGAGACAGAAAAACAGGAAAAGATTATACAAGATAAGACAGCTATAAGCTTCATACAAAAAACTGGAGAAGAGGCAAATTATTGTTAAGGAACACTTTATATAAATCAAAAGGTTGGAAAGGAAAGAAAATAAAAAGAATCACAATGACACCATGTAGCTCTAATGGAATGGAGTGGCAAAGTTAAGAGACATGCAGGTGCTTGTAAACAGTACTTCTTTGAGGAAACTTATGATGACTATAATGACTGCAATGATGATAATAACAATAATGATGGCCACACTAACAATGATGCAAGCCAGTGCTTTGTTCTTAAAAAAAAAATGTCTTAACTCAGAAGTCGCAAGTTGACCATCTCAAAAATTATTCTGATATCACCGAAGAAGGTGACTCTGATATCATTAAAGACTTCATTGTCTCATAAATCACTGAATCAAAACTCATCGGCGCAAGCCAATGCTTTTTCAATGACCTTGAAATTTTGTTTATGCTACTCTAAGGTAGGTCTAACCCTTTTACTAGATGGTGAGAATTTCCAGCATGTACAGCTACTCTCAATTATAATTTATAAAGGTTAACAGTAGTACAAACTCTCTACCTTGCACTAATTACTTTCATTATTACAAAATTGAATAGTAATTAAACCACATAGAGCCCCGTTTGGAAACTCAAAATTTTCAAAATTCAATTTAATTGAATTTTATTTTGCTAATTTTCATGTTTGGGAAAATACAACTAATATAAAATTCAATTCTTTTGGCTTAAAAAAAAAATAGTCATTTTGAACGAAATGAATGGAAGAATTTCGCAAGAATTTAATTTATTTAATGAACTCTATTATTAAAAACTCAAAATACCCTCATTTAAATTAAACATAACTCTTTCTATATAAGGATAAAATGAAAGAATAACTACGTCCTTTTCTCTTTTCAATTACTCCAAACAATAGAATTCATATGAATTCTATCACTTTAAAATTTATTTCAATCACATGAATTATATCATCAATTGAATTGAATTCTTGCATATGATTTATTCCAAACGGTGCTAGAATTTCAAGAAAAGGAATCACCAATTTTCAAAATTTTGAGTTAGAACAGTAGAAAAAAAATTTATTGGATTTTCTACATTTGGTTGTGACTAATTTTTCTTGAAATGTTATCAACTGATTATATTTAGTTCATCTGTATTTGCTAAATTGGTAATTAAGCAAGCTCATCTCATGTGATTGTCTAACTGAATACAAAATTTCCTGACCAGTAAGAGGTCAGATGGGCAAAAAAAAAAAATAAAGATTTGTGATGTTAGGGAATTCCAATACAGCTGAAAACAAAGGAATAAGACAAAAAAAAAAAAAAAATGAAGATCCAATATAACAGTACTGCATTATGTAAGAGAAAAAAGACATAATGAAAACTAATTGCAGTGATGAACAAGTGAGAATCCAGGGGAGATGCAGCAAAGTGACAAAGGCAGGTGTTGTAGATTTCTTGACAAAACACAAGAATATTGGTCCCACAGTTGCTGATCTATACCCAATAATCCTGTTCTAATTCCCACATTTAAAATCCACCAAGAGATTTTCCTCTCATGTTCTGAAAGTCTTGATTCTTATTATATTAGATTACATCAACAATGCACATTAAGATTCTTTGATTTCAGCTACAAATTACAGGAGGACCCCAAAAAAAAGAAAAACAAAAACAAAAAGTGTATAACTTACACTTGAGATTACCATCTGTTGCCTGCAAATTAACAAAATTCTCACTCAATTCTTTTCTCCAGTACTTTTATTGATGGACAATAACTTGCTAAACATTCTTTTGGGTCGTGTAGGAATAGCGCGAAAAGCCTTAAATTTGGAAGGTCTCCCAAGTCCATTTGATTGCAAATCACTTTCATCCAAATCATCATCTTCAGCTAATTTCATCCTTAGAGTTGAAAGCTTCGACTTGGGCGATTTAAGGCCTGAGACACTCCATTGATCATCTCCTGGAATGCTAGTAGTAGTGCTTAATGCTGCTGTAGGCCTTGATGGGTCAATGTTATGTGTGGCTAGAAGTGCCTTGATATTGCTAGGCAGCTCAGTGACTTTACCACCAGCCATAGCTGCTCTAGCTTGCTCAAAGAAGAGAACTTGCACTACCACTCTCAATGGGAGTAACTCATTCTGTGCAGCATGCATACACGCTTCAACAGATAGTTTCTTGCAGTCTAGAGTTCGACACAACCGTTTTCTTTCACTCTTGTTTAGTTCTGGATGTGCCTGGAAATGTTTACACGAGAATTATGTTGATTTTTCCATTCTTGTAATAGTAAGTGACTAATTCAAGAATCTATATATCCTGCATATGCAGGTAATAAAAATCCAAATACAATGTCTATAGCAGAAAAGAAAGACCTCTAATGTGAGAAACAAGATTTTATTAAACAAGTCAAATTCATTTTACTAATTTACAAGTATACCAAACAGAATTATAGCCGTTCATGCTAAATTTGTTAGGCCAGCCTAATCCAAACTGCCAGTAAATTATGAATGTGACAAAATCCTGAGGTCAACAGAGTTGGTTATCTAACTGATAAATGGTGACCCACATCCTAGAATGTGATAGTGATATATGTCCTAACATCAAATATGTGGAATGAATTATGGTAAAAATTTGTTGAAACCAAGAAGCCTTTTTTTTTTTTTTTTTTTTACCTTGAGATAAATGTCAATAGCTCTGTAGAGATCGTCATGATCAAGTCTTGCAAAATCCGGTATGGACTCAGCAAGAGCAATAAACTTTGAAAGAGGCAAATTCACATCTCTAGCAATTTCTTGAAGATAGCCATCCACAACTTTTGCTACCTTCAACTTTGAGCTATGTGATGCAGAAGAAGACCTCCTGCTTTCTTGAAACTCCAAATCAATATTCTCTGCTGACCGAGACCTTCTTCGCCTTTCGAACCCTAACTTGGATCTTGGAGGGCTAGTGGGAGGACTCTGCCCTTGTAACATAAATTGCTCCAATATAGTCATTACCAAGTCTACATCATACAAAGTATCATTTCCATATGAGAAAGAGGGTATTAACAAATCATTCACTGTTGCTTCCTCTAATTGAAGTCCCACTCTTCTAGCCAATTCCATCTTTGAAGAAGAGGAAGCATTAAGTATATTGGCTGCTTTCAAGAGTTTAAGCAAGAAACTGCAAGATACAGCTCCTTTATCTGATGGGAGTAAACTTACTATTGATTCCAAGAGCAACCTATGCTTTGAATTTATCTCATTCCCCAAGTCTGAATCTGAGTCTGATGCTTCTTCATTCTTAGCATTTCCTGATCTTGATATATTAGGCAACCATCTAGCTGCATAAATTTTCAATGCATCACCAATAAGATTAGAAGGAATCCTCCCACCTGATTTAATAGCTATCATAGTTCTCCAATACAAATCTATGCCTAATTCTGCCATATCCTCAGCCCACCATCCCTTGCTCGCCAGTTTATGCCTCTGGCTCTCTGCTCCATTACAAGATATATCATCCCTTACTCTTCTAGAGTGACTATGTGACAAATTTACCTTTGAGGGATTAATTAAGATCTTAGAGGCAATCGCTTCGATGCATCTGCTTGTTATTCCAAGGTCTTCTGACCACAAAGGAAATGCTTTAGTGCTTTGTAGAGTAACAATTGAATCCTTCCACCCATGAAGTATGCAAGAATTGAAGAAAACTTCAAGCTTATATATTAGGTTCCCCTTCTCTACATCCTCTGTCATCTGCAAATATTCAGCAGCACATCTCACCGCTACGATGTTATAGGCACTGAGAGTGATTGTAATACCATAACAGAACTTTGCACAGAGCTCAAATGCCTCAATCCCACCAGGAAAATCTGGTAGTTGGACTATTTGGTGCTGTGAAGATTCAGGGGATTCAGAGCAAAGTCTCTGTAAACGCAAGCACTTGGAAAGCAGAGGAAACTGCATATAACAACAGAAAGCCTCAGATCATAATTCAATACAGGTTCAATTAAAACAAAAAACAAGATTAATACCCAAAAATTAAAAATTCTAAAACTGTTATTTTACCTTGTGAAGCAAATATCTACTTCCTTTCACTTGAATTATGAGATCACTAGAGACTTCAGAGGAGACAGACCTGCATTGTTACAACAAAAGTTTATTAAATTCCTGTCATTTTCCAGGAAATATATAAATTTTCCGGGAAAAATTTTACCTGACAGCCTCAGCAGTGTAGAAGGTGTCTGGCCGGGATCCAAGTTTCATAAACTTCATGACTAGTCCTTTTGATTCTTGATTTTTTTTTCTCTTTTTTTTTTTTTCTCTTCTTGATTTATATGTTCATCTGATTTTCTTTTAACATAATTGAATCAGATAGACCCAAATTGATAACAAATAGAAACTTCCCATTCAGTGCAAGAAAAGGCACAGAAAGTTCCTCTTCTTCCTCCTATAAACACCAAGCAAGAAATGTCCTCCACTCAACACCACCTGTTTCCTGTATTAAATAATAATAATTTTTATTTTTTCAACTTAGCAAAACAACAAATTATACCTCAATCCCATTTAAAGCTGTAATTTTCACTCATTATAGAAAGATAAAAAAAGAAAAGATAGAAATTTCATGGAGGATAATAGGATATGCTTAAAGAAAGAAATGCCAAAAAAAACTCTAGTTGTAGTTATGGGTAATAGGTATGATACTATATATCCCAATCTTTCATATTTATATAGATATAGAATTAGTAGCATAAATTGTCAAAATGAAGGAAACCCAGAAGATCAAACACTCCCAAGTCCATATCCTATTAGTCAAATTCTATACCCCATAAGATTTGGACATGCAAACAAAGAATCAAAACTACTGCAATCCCATCAAGATCAGATATACCTCACACTCCCACCAACTCATCAATCAAATAAATTAATAAAAGCAAAATAAAAAATAAAATAAAAAAAGAACAATACTTTCCCTACCACAATCAAAACCCATAATAAAACTACTTATTATCATATCCTAAAAGCTAAAACCCAACATTCCTTAAACAAGAAAACACAGTATTTATATATATATATATATATATATATATAAAGAATGGTCACAAGATCACAACCTCAAATCCAAGATTCTCGATATGCTCAACAAGCATAAACAGCCAATCATGCATAGCAAAAACTGGACCTAAACTGTAAGAATCTTTAAAAACTAGACTATTCTTTTTCCTCTTTTTATTGTTTCTTGAAACAAATTTTTTTTCTTAGAAATGGTGGGTTTAAGGGGTTAAGGGCATATTGCCATAACCAAGTGACAGCGTGCAATTAGAAAGGCAAAGCCCACGTGCTTATCCTGCGCCCACTTGTGCCCTTCGCCCCTTCCCTCTCATCATTGCCATAGCAATTTTTTTCTTTTTTTCTTTTTTACAGTACTCCTCCATGGATTATTTTAGTCAAACACTATTTTATACCTTACTAATAGTTTTTTATATGTATCTAAAAAGATTCTGGTGAATATTTCTTTTTAAAAGAATTTATAATACAAAGTTATGGAGTGGCATATTTAAGCATGACATATCGATAACGATAATTGTATATGCGATTTGATCAATTAATTTATATTTGAAATTTTTTTACCAATGTTAAAAAATAAAGAGTTATTGGGTGAATTATTTTTTTTTTTATTATTTTTATTTTATAAGAGACAAAGAATAAAGAAAGTAAAGGGTAAGCTAAAAGAAAGAGTTAGATATATGTATCACTATCAATGTTGGCTATCTTTAACCATTCATTTTCTAAGTCTCATCTATAGTTTCCATAGCTATATTATATATAAATGGGCAACCACCAAAATGCCCTTGTGTTTAACTAAAGTATACAAAGAGAGAGACACCCTTTTGCTAGCATTTAATGGGCATATGGTCCATGACCATGAAATATTATCATATATTATTGGTGTGAAATGATGAAATAATTAGTTTATTATCATTTCCTCCCTTTTCTCTTAGACATATTTTATTTATTTTAAAAATAAAATGAGAATAAAAATAAATATGTCTAATTCCAAAAGAAATATCTAAATTTTATTTTTAAAAAAATTTTAATCATTATATTTAAAAATAATACATAGTATTTCAATATAAAAATATTTTGAAATATTTGTGAAACAAATAAAAAATGAAATTTTATTTTAAACATTACATTTTAATTTTATTCACAATTTTAAAGCAAGCTAATTAAATGTAACATTTAATTTTTTTAGAAAAATATTGGCTTCGAGCAATGATTTTCTTTAAAAAAAAATCTCAGGTGTACTATTTTAAAAGAGTGATGTGTTGATATGAGGTAAGATTTTCTAAAGTTTTCATAAATGAAATGCTTAAATTTGAGTTTGGCCAGCTGAGAGTCATTTTCAAGTTGTCTCTCATTGGATTCAAACAGGGTTACAAATTACAATCTTTTTAATATTTAAGAGAGAGATTAATTATCATACCAATAAGGGCTGAGATTAATGAGAATATATACATATATATAATTATAGCTAATTTTCCTCTCATTATAACTCGAATTTAAATTTATTTATTTTTTTTTTTTGAGATAATTTCAATATTACTAAACTAAAAACTCATTAAATTATAGCAGAATAAATGTATGGATGCAGCCTAACTCCATAACATTTAGTAGTAGTATTTGTTTGTCTAAAGTGAATTAGCAATGAACAATTATATTAAAATTTAATTGAATTTAAAAATGTGGATCATAGCCTAATTAATCACTCAATCAATTGTGTGTACCTAAGCTATGTAACCCCACATATATAACTTAGGATCCAAGCTGGATTCCCAGCTAACCTATATCTAGTTTGTTTACATCAATTGAATGATGAAGTGAGTGCTTAATTTTTTTTCTTAAAAGAGAGAGAGAGATTTAAATAAATCATTCACTTTTCCTTATCATTTCTTAAATCTTGAACATAAAGATCAGAAGTGATTTTTTTTTTTTTTTGTTAAATGGGTTTTTAAAATTGAAGTGATAGGCACCAAGATTTGAAGTTTTGAAGAACACTAATTAAAAGCAGGTGTAATAAAAATGGAGAAGAAATCCCTAGTTTCTTTCATGAGCACAATCTTGACTCAATTATAACTAGATTAATCAAAGATAATCTAGAATCGTTATCCTTTTCAAAAAGCCTTGTCTGATATGGTCCCCCACCAACACCATCTTTCGAGGGAAAAATAATTAATTGATTAACAAATTTTAAAATATATAAAAAAAAAATTCATTTTAATTTACTAATTTTATTTCCCAATAACTTATTTTTGCAAAATATATATATATTACTAAAAAAAATCTTTAATCCCTACTTTTGGACGGTATAATTAATAGATTCAATATAATGCGTGATAATTAATATACATATATACATAATGAAAATAAATTAATATTGAAGTAAAACTTTATTGAAATAATTAATTTATAGTCTAACATAAAATAAAATAAAAAATTGAATGAAAAGAAAAAGTAGTATAAAATTAAGAAAGAAAGAGATGCATCACACACACACACACACACACACCTAATAAAGAAAGTAAGAATCCCAATGGCTTGTTGTCTTTGGAGGTTAGTGGAAATAGTGAAAGAGAGACAAAACTTTAAAATTCCTATCCAGATCCCTTTTAAGCTTATTAGCTAGGGCTTTCATTCCTTGGGCTTCTTTTAGGAAATGAAAAACAATATACAGCTTAAGTTAGTTAAGTTATGGTGTTTATATATATATATATATATATAATAATTAGGTAAGAGAAATGAGATTGGGAGTTGTAGATATCAAACAAAGTTATATTGTCCCAAAGATTGTCCACCAAAATGTCAGACCAAATTAGGCATCTTCAAAACATAGAACAAAGACCCAAAATCTGTGTTGGCTTAATCAATGTCCACTAAAGATCAAGACCTAAAGCTTGTGTTGGCTAGATCACTGCCTGCCTCTAACTCACATGGCAATGGCACCTAGCTAGCTAGTCTCTATTAATTGGCAATCTTGATAATGATATATACATACATATGCATACAACTACATCAGGGTACGTAGTGTTTTTTTTTATTAATTAGATATATTCTGATTGAAATTTAAATTTGTAATTTTATAATTTAAATTGAGATCATTTTAGTATGATTGTTTTTATAACAAATTGGAGCTAATTAAAATTCTAAACTAAGCAATATAAATTCTAGAATATACAACTCCTTTGATATTTTATGAATTAATTAGAATATTATTTCGTTTGGAGAATAATAAAAAATATGATTATTTAAAAATATTCTACTAGTGCTGAATTTGCAAATCAATTAATTGCAAAATTTGTCTTATGACAAATATTAAGCATATGTAGTGACCTAATATTTTTTAATAAATTATTAAATCTTAAGATATAAGAAACAAATAAAATTAATAAACAAATAAAATGACAAAAAAATTAAAAATAAACAAAATTTTATTTAAATTTATTTGATGGTGTTTACTTAAATGTTTGAAAAACATATGAAATATGAAATTTTTAATGAATTTATAATTTTAATTATAATTTGATTTATGAACAATATTACTGTTAATTTCTATAATAAATATATTACATTTTTCAGGTTATAAATATTATACAGATTAAATAGGTTGTGTCGAGTTTATGATTCATATATAACTCAATTAAATAAACGGGTTACACGTGTCGTATTCGTGTAACCCGTTTAATTTTCGTGTCGTGTTAGGGTGACACGATTAATAAATGGGTCGTGTTCGTGTTGACTCTAATCGTGTCACCTGATTATATCAACCCGACACGAATACGACCCACCAACACGTTTTGACATATTTTTATCCATTTCAAAATATTTGTAGTTTTAAGATTTTAAAAAAGTATTTATTATTTATTTTTATTTTTATTTTTATTAAATATTTGCATTAATTATTTTTATTTCTCTATATCAAAATTAAAAAAGAATATTTTAGTCTTTTACTTTAAAATTATGATAATTTAATAATTTTTTTAATCATTGTGTCGAAATTTTAATCGACGAATATTTTAAAGAATTAAATTTTAATTGGGATTCAAAATTATAATTTTAGAGTTGGAGAAGATTCTAATTTGATTTTTTTATTTTTTTTTTATTTGTTGGGAAATAGTGGTGTTGGGCATATTAATAGTTATCAAGAGCCAAAGGCAAATAGATAAAGGCATGAAGTGGCAAAATTGATGTCAACCCAACGTGAGAAAGGGAACGATCCCACAAATGCTGTAATGGTCCTTCTCAGTGTTACCCAACGGGGTGGCCAACCGACAAGCCCTTCTTTTTGTGGGTCCCACTTTTATGGGTCCCCTCACATACTTTCTTCCTTTTGTGGGTCCCGCTTGTTTTCTCTCTCTCTTCTTCTTCTTCTTCTCCTTTTTTTTTTTTTTTTTTTTTTAATTAGGTCTTAATTAATTTACAGTTTGCATACAAAGACCTTTGCCCCCTCTCTCAAGTCTCTACGCTCTCAAACAAACTAATAATTTATTTTATCTTAATAGCAATTTTATTTCCTCAAAAAAAAAAAAAAAATAGCAATTTTAGACTTCAAGACTTTCATTTTTTTTTCCTCTACAATTAAATTTCAAATAATTAAGGTCGATATCGGATATCTTTGAATATATAATTTTGAAAATGATTTTAATATGAATGAATTAAATTGATTGCGAGTGAGATATTCAATTATTTTTTTTTATTATTTTATAAAATGGAAAATTTAAAGAAAAGGAAAAAATAAAATTTTTGAGAAGGGTATGAATGATTAAGGGAAATGTTGGGTTGTTGAGAAGCAAAATTATAGGATTTTAATGAGAATCTTGCAATTGATGGCCATGTGAAGTCTTCTTGATGCATAACTGTTTGCACTTGGAAGTTAGTCTTCCTCTTTTGGGTTTTATGATCTATATGATGTGTACAAAAAGATTTTAAGATTAATTGGGAATTTAAGATCATGTGGATACATGAAAAATAAAATTATATATATATATATATGCAGAATTATAAGGGGAATAAGGAAAGAAAAACAAAATCATGCATGGTCCAGACACAGTGATCTTTCTTTTCTTAGCTTATTTACAATAGCTTGAAATCTTCTAAGAAAATAATTAACTAAAGCTTATAATTAGAGACAGCATACAAAAATATATACAAATTATTTCACTAACAATACACAAATGTAGGGCCAAACCCCAATTATCAAATACTACTATATGATTAGGGTTGGTCTTGATCTCCTGATCAGTATGGGCTTGCTACCTATAATAATAATAATAATAATAATAATAATAATAATAATAATAAGTGAAGCATTTCTTGATATGCCAAGCCTAATAAGCTACCTCAAAGCCATAGGTGAGCTAATTATAATATGGAAAAAATTACTTGTTATTGGAAATATATATTATTAAAACTCATTTTTGAATATTATGGCTAGTAGGGCCATGGTTGAATATTCAAAAAATAAAGAAAATGTATTAATTAGGTTGATGATATCAAATTATATGAATAGTAATTTAATGATTGAGTGTCTGTTTAACACATATAATTTCATTCTTTTAATTTTTGTTTTCAATTTACAAAAAATGAAAAAGAAAAAAGTAATATGATCAATGGTCACTTTCCATGCAAGAAATTTTGTACTTATTTGGAGTAGATGCACACACCCACACAAATCACAGGCTGAGCCAAGATTTTGATACTATATGCCTTTGTTGGGTATATTTTGTTAGGTTTCTACATACTTTTTATCATGTATTGATCAGTCACATTTTGCCAAAGACCTAATAGTCTAAATGATAATGCAATAGATCCAGATTTGAGTCCCATGTATTTTCTAATATTAAAAAACAAAAATTCCAAAAATAATAAGCAAATACATACAAAAGCAATAGTTTCAGTCTCAGAGATTTATTTTTAATTTTTAATTTTTAATTTTTATACAAAAATTAATGAAAGAGTAACTTTCAGCTTTTTCCAATATATGTATATGTGGTGTCTTCCACACAGAGGCTTGGCTTTGTCATTTATTCATACATGTTTTGTGGGGTATTTGTGTTGCGTAATGAGTCTAAAGTCTTAAGATATATAATTAAAAAAGTGCCAAAACCCCACCAGCCTTACACGTTGCTGTTTCTATACCCAGCCGTTTACTATATGCTACATTTATAATTGTTGGACTTTTTAATTTTCCATCCAATTTTTCTTTTTCTTTTTCTTATTCAAACATTTTATTATTATATGTTTAGCAATTATTGTTTAATTTCCAGTCTGTAATATTCATCATCATTCATATTTGAATGTGGGAACACATATAGCTAGCTATTAGCAGGAAACTTCTTTCTTTTTTAAAATAATAGCATAAATAATTTTTTTTTATTTACTAATTTTTTAATTTCAACATGAATAGTTTACATTTCATTTAAATAGTTTATATTTCATTTAACGAAAGATGAATTTAATACTAGAGGGTGAGTAAATGGCCATTCAGTTTAAAATCGAAAAACATATTATTAAAATTGAATTGAACCGAACTCATAAAAAAAATCGAACCAAATCAAATAAAAAAAGTTCGGTTGGTCGATTTGAGCTTCTATTTTTTTTCTAAATTTATATTCAAATTTCATTAATTATAAATATTTAAAAAATATATACAATACTATATTTAATACCTAAATAATTTTATCAATACAAGGGATGTATTATATATATTGAATAAACATATAATATATATATATTTTAATATATATTTTAAATGATATAAAAAAAAGTTCGGTTATAACTAAAGTTTTTTGGGTAAAAACCGAACCAAAATTTAATTCGATTTAAAATTTTTCAAACCGAACATAACCGAAGTTGTAAAAAAACCAAATAAAACCAAACCAATCAATTTAATTTAATTTTTCAATTTTGATTCAGTTTTACTCATTCCTACCTAATATTATATGTACGAAAACTCATTAATAATATATACCGGCTCATTGTAGTATGTGTGTGTATATATATATATATAAAATGATTGATAATTTTAAAAGAATTATATGTTATTATAATTTTTACCTTTTTCTCTTTATCAATTCATAATTATATATATTTATACAACAAAAATTCTTAAAAAAAGGAAATTGTCATTATTTGAATCTTAATAAATTTAATTTTTTGTCAATTATTACTAAAATACTTATATTCCAATAACATAAAAACATTTTGAACAATTGGTTAAAATTAATTATAAAGAATTCAAACTCCCATAATACATTTGATTTTGCGTGATAAACCCAATTAATTAGGGTTTAAGGAAGGTTAATTAGTGGTAAAGTCTGTTTTCTCATTATATATAAATCCAACTATCCAAAACAAAATGATGAAAAAATTGAAAGAAAAACAGTATTTGGTTTGGTTAAAAATATACAAATAAAATCTTGATAGTGTGTAAAAGGTCTAATATTAGGTAGTTTAAGGACAAGTAACAGTACAACTCTTAAGACAATTAGTCAAAAAAATAATCTAAAAAGCTTGAAAAAGAGTGTAAGTTGGTAATTAATGATTATAATTAGAGATAAACCAAATCTAAAAACAGCTTTTCTAAGTAATTACCAAACCTCTTCTCTCTTCTCTCTCCTTCCTTACAATTTTGTCAAAGATTCGCGTGCAAAAGCATGGGTAGCCACTATGAGTGTGACTCGACAAAATGTGGTTCAGCTTTAGCTTATTATTGACTCAGTAAAAAAATAAATAAAAAAAAAAAATTAAAAGAAAAGAAAAAGAAATAAAGAATTGATAATTTTTTTTTTTTTGCCAAAGAAAGAATTGATAATTTGACATATATGGAGATGTTTTTGTGCATGATTAGTACTAATCCAATCATCAAATTGCGACTATCCTTCTTTCTTTCTTTCTTTTTTTTTTTTTTTTTTAGTCTTTGACTCTTTAATTTTACATACAACTATTCGCAAAACAATTTATAAATCTGAATTTATAAAGAAATTACCAATCAAATGAATTGAATTTTTATAATATTTGATATTTTTTAAATTTAGACCTAATCCATTAATAAGTTTAGTTTCACATGAAATATATATATATATATATATATATATAATAAAAAATGATTTATTTTAAAGATAACATTGGATTTATTCCTTATTTTATTATTAAAGTTCAAAAAGATTAATATTTTCTTTTATCATATATATTATATAAAATTACATGTTATAAATTGGACACATATAATGACAAAGTAGACAAATTTTTAACTATCAAATATTACACTTATAACTCAAATTCAAAGCCAACATAAATAAAAATCGAATATGAAATCTCTCAAATCTCAGTTTTGGTATAAGAAGAAATTTTTTTTTATAAATTTATTAATGCTAGTGTAAATATTATAAAAGAAACTTAATACTAGTGTAAATATTAATATACTAGTGTAATTAATATTAATATTATTGTAAATATCAGTTTTAAAGATTCATATTCTAATAAGAAAATTTGTTTTGTAATAAATATATTAATACTAGTGTTAATAATTTGCTTTTAATTAATCTAAAAGAAATAAATTTAATATAATTTATAAAAATTAAATTGAAATACCACCTTGCTTTTCTTTAGATTTTTTTTTTATTTTATCTTATTTTCTTTAGATCATGAAACCTTTTTTTCTTTGATGTATGGTTTGGAATTCACGCTTTCAGCTATTTAGGCTGCAGAGAAAGTTCTTTCACACAACGAGGACTGAAAAAAATCCCTTGCATGCATGCATCAGCACTCAGGAGATAATTGACAGATTTTTCTTTCTTTCTTTCTTTATTATTATTATTATTATTATTATTATTATAGTTAATTTATAATTTATTAACTATATTTTTAATTAGTATAATTTACTATACATTTTCTGATTTTCTCTCCATTCTCCTATAATTAAAAACACAAAGTCATGTAGAATTATATTATTGAATTTTTTTCAAAAGGAATGTCTCATGACCCAATCGTTCTCCCCTTCTCAATTAGTATAACTTTTTACACTTTTTTTTTAATTTTAGGTTACTGTATAAGCAGGCAATAATCCTATGATTTTGTATTTTTTTTATCAGTATTTTTTTTAGATTAATTTGTACTGTTTTTTTTTAATATATATATATTTGTTTCTTTACATGAAATAGTTGTTGTTTTGACATAGAGACCTTTGCAGAAAGGTTTCTGAGCCGTCTAGACAAACAGCAGGCCAAGCAGAAAAAATAGTGTCTCGGGGCAGCTGTGATTTTAGGCCTTGCAAATACTTGATCCAAAGGGTTTCGGGACCCATTTTTGGCAGTTTTCATATTTGTACTCGTGTCCAGGGTTTCGGAGCCCCTAGTTAAACTTCTACTTTGCCTGTTTTATGGCAGATAATAATATTCAGAAACACTTAAACCCTAAAACAATTTTGCCTTTTTGCTTACGCTGCGTCATGTTTTTTTTTAGGAATTATCATCTCTGTATTATGAGATTGATGATACTGTTGCTTTTCAAGTTGAATTATAAGTTCATTTGGTATTAATTTAATTTATGGATTATAAAAATTTCAATTTTATCAATTATTGGTGGCTTTATATATACACTTTATTTTTATAAAAGAAATTCACAGAACTATTCTCTTTGCATCTAAAAAAAGAGTTAAATTGTGTGACTAATAATTAGTTTAAATTTTCTTTTTAGATGATTTAACTAAGAGTGCAGACACTCGATTTATATATTTAAAAATTACTTTATATATAATAGAAAAGTGAGAAAATGCAATTATAATGAGAATGCAAAATAACATGTTTCCAGAGCCATCTTAAGATAAACACAGAATTTTCGGCTGAAAAAGACAACCATTAACGAGATTAGTTTAGTTTCAATGTGTCTATATCACTACTTATTAATCCTGGAGGCCATAGTTTTACTGGACTAAATTATTACTAAAATTGTAATTAGAGTCATTTAATTAAAATATAAATAAAATATATAAAAATAACTTAAAATTAAATTTTAATAAAACATTTTTCCAATAACCATTCAAAATAACAAATTAACATATTATCTTTTTCTATATATAAAGCCAAAAATTAAAGATTGCTTTTATTAATTACCACTATAATTGTTAGTCAAAAGAATAATTGTCTTCCAATAATAATAACATTGTCTTGTTGGTTCACCTTGATAATTACAGCATGGATCTACTACTAAAAAACAAATAAAAAGTGAATTAATTTCATTTTGACCCTTCTTTTAATTTACTGGTTTGACATCATATATAGCTACTTTAATAAAAGGTAGGATATATATTACATATAAACAGTGGGATGACAGTCGCACTCTTAAATTTTTTTAAAAAACTCATAACATATATTAAAAAGTAATTTCATTAATTTAAAAAAAAAAAAAAAAAAATGAATTTCACCTCTTAAATTTTTTTTTTTTTTTAAATTTATATCGCCTCTTAAAATTAAAAGTTTAGATTTGCCATTATATATAAATCAACTACACAAGACAAAAAGCAAAATTTATTTATTTTTTTTATTTTTATTTCATATTGTTCTGTGGTCGGTCAAGATAAACTCTATCTAGCTCCCTTTGATGATGATGAGCTCATGTATATATGTGTCATTCGAATCTACATTTGTTTGCTTTTTTGGATTGAAAGTTTCTCAATCATTACATTATTAGTCATATCATCTCAAATTGTTGAATTCTTGTTTAGTTTGGAAAAAGATAGTTTTCAAGAGGTTAAGACATACTATTAGTAGGTTAAAATAGCTATTTCGACATTGTCTTCAAGATTCCTTTACAAAAATACTTTTCAAAAAGAAAAATCCAATTCATTGACAGTTTTTGTAAAATCTAATTGTGTTTAAAAATATTTGAGAGTGTTGAACTCTAATTTAGACTCTTTTTTTTTTTTTTTTTAATAAATAATATGCAATTTTTCTTTTTCAAATTTAATTGTATAATGATTTATCAATATTTATTAGTTTATATATTTACAAAATATATCATATGGTTAGATTTAGAAATCATTATAAATTTGATAATTTAATGATTAAATTTTAAATATTTATTTAAAAATAAAATTTTAAGTCTTATAATTATTTTATTATATATTATGCAAAATTGAAAAGAAATTGAGTTTTATGCTCAAATAAAGAAAAAAAAATTGAAATTGCAAATTCAGGAATAAAAGAATGTATACGTGGCCAATATATATTTTGGTATTTAAAAGTAAGACCTTTTAAGAATATTCAATTAATTTTCAAATCCCAATGGTCTACCAATTGATACTTAGGTTATTATTCCCACAATTCCATACACAAAAAAAGAGAGATATAATCAATCATGGTGATTATTCCATCCACAAAGAGATTATCAATACCAAAGAAAACAAGTGCTGGTCAACTTTTTATATGTTTATCTATATAAAGAAGAGAGGCAATTAAGAAAAGTTACAAGTTGCGATAGGATTTTGGAATGTTACCCAAGATCATTCTTTTTTTGATTTTCAATAACTGTCTTTTTAAAAAAGTGATTTTGTTTCAATGTAATTATCGTTTTATGAATTTAATGTAACATTTATTAGTTTTTTTTCTAACTTTATCTTCATCTCAATTTCAATATTTCATATATATTTTTTTATTTAGTGAAAGAAAATAAGAGTATATTTGTCCATATTAATTAAAATTAAAGGTATTTAATAATTTTTTTAATATGTGTGTATCCTCCTAAAACGACAGTTATTGTAAAACGGAGGGAGTACGAAATAATATTGGGGTTTTCTTTTTAATTTTTTTCGTATAATTAGATTTTTATTAACTTTATGCATGAGAAATTGTGTATCTCTTCTTGGGTGGAGTAGCATACTGGCAATAATCCTTCATATTTTTTTTAAAAAAAAAATTAATATGTATTAAAAATTGCCTTAAATTTTTTAAAAAATAACGTATGTTATGTTCTCAAATTTTAAAATTAAAAGATTAGACATACCTTTGTACATAAGTTAATAACTATATTCCAAAAATTCCATAATTGGCATTTGGACTTTGGGGCTAAAATTGTACAATAAGTAGTAATTAGGTCACCCCCTATAGGGATATGTGGTTTGAATTTTGTTGGACTGCATCAATGGCAATTGGCAAAGGACATTTGTTTGGCAATGAGTAATATTCCTCCACTCCCATAATTCCCAAAAGGTATCATAAGATGTTCAACTATTACCTCTAGGGTTAAATTTAATTAGTTCTATAACTTAAAAAATGGATGGTTTACCAAATCTTATTAGATTAAACATTCAATTAAATAAAGCATATCAATCTCATGAATGTTTTCCCTTTAATTAATCCCTAGCTAATTAATAATTCCTACACCAAATTATGCCAAAAGTTTGCAAATAGCACTCCAACTATTAAGATTTAAAATATTTGTGAAAATACTGAAAGGATTTTAGATTTGAATCTTCAATATAATAAATAAATTTATGAAGATAAGAGAGTTATTTTTTATTGTACAATTCATTTAAATTTCAACATATATTTTTTCTTAAAGGAAAAATATGAATCTTTCATTTATATTGATAAAAAGATATTTTGATTTGAAAATAAAAATATAAAATTATACATTAAGAAATTTCAAAACAATAAATTGACTTAAATTTCATCAAATAATCTCCAATCGTGTCGGTAGAGCATTAGAACTGATAACTTGATAGGAAATACACTCGACTTGGTAGTTATTTTTTGCCACATATCAATTCTCATATCTTTGAACAAACCCAATATTAACTTTGTTATAAATTAAAGTTAATTTTGATATGAATGTAGTTTGTTTTAATTTTTAATTGAATACAAACAGATATATTCAATATAGTGAGAGTTAACCGATAATTTCTTTTTTATCCTTTGCAAAAATTGATGCATGATATTATCTTACTGCTAAAATTAATTTGGTTGATAAAAATGTGTCTTTTTTTTTATTATTATTTATCAAAATTTAATTTTTGCAATCAATATATAAGAGATAAATTTTAAATGCATATGTTGAGTATGGGATGTATTCTTAAATTAGACGACGATATTTAATCTTAATTTCAATTGACACGTAAGTTAGCAGCATGATACTAAAATTATTTGAAATAAAACAAGATAAAATAAAATGCCTAAGGAAACAATTGAGTCAAATTAACCTGGAATTTTCTGACTCAAGTAGATTGTGCAGACTGCAAAAGAGTAAATGGAGAACACTGATTGATCTGAATTGGCTCCATATGATAGAAAAAAAAGAGGCAATTGGTGTCCAAAAAAGTGCAAAACAAGGGCAACCCCATCGGCCTAACAAGTAAAATTATTTGTATTTGTATGTGGTCAAAGACAAATTAAAATTCTCAATTTTAATTTAAAATTCTCAATTTTGATCCAAATTTTTTGTAATTTTACAAATTAGAATTTCGAAAAAATTAATTAAAGGGTAATACGGCCAGTTGGTAAGGGGACATTGACAAATCTACCACCCCACCATAAGGGCTTTTGATACTTTGATTGCACACGTGCATTCTTCTTCTTCTTCTTCTTCTTCTTCTTCTTCTTCTTCTTCTTCTTGATATTGCCAAGTATAATCTGGTTGTCTGAGATTGTCACCTAGCAGCCATGGCAGTATGCCATGAGTTTTTTAAAAAAAAAACCTAGACCAATGGTTACAACGACACAAATTATTTTATTGCCTTCAGGATTTGATTTACAATGTATCAAAATTATTATAAAATTTAAATATTTTTTTTTAAAAAATCATCTTAAAACTCCTAATTTTTTGTGTTTTATTTATTGATTCCCCCACATTGAGCTATCCATCTTTATTTAATTTCTTTTTTCCCATTAAGGGCTCTTTTCAAAGTATAAAGGTGAAATTCATTAAGAATTTGTTAACATTTTAAAAATTCATTATTTTCAACTATGGAAATTTGTAAGAAAAACTACATTATAATAATATATAAACTCATTTTTATTTATTTGTATCTCTAAACTTCTCAAATTTTATATTATTAAAGACATTTTCTGACGTGGAGGTCTTTGCAGAAGGGTTCCTAAACCGCCTAGACAAGCAGCGGGCCAAGCAGAAGAAATAGTGGCCCGAGGTAACTGTGATTTTGGGCCTTGCAAGTACTTAATCCAAAGGGAAATGGTGTAACTGATCCGAGTCATTGCCTTTGGCGATGTGCGACGTCGTTTTTCGGCCAAATTCTTTCATTTAGACCATTAATTTTGCCGTTTTTCCATTTATGAAAACTTTTTGAATTGCTTGTAGCTTTTGGTAGGAAC
>CATKHJ010843141.1:0-33750 GCA_949750685.1 Vernicia montana
GCATAAATATCTTGACAATTAAATAGACAGAGAGATAATTTAATATGTCAAAGCCTTGAGCTATGAGAGAGGCGTGGTTATATTTATGCATCCTCCATAAGGTGTTTTTCAGCTTATACAAAGGGAATGTATTGAGATATATATCTTGACTAAAAAGGGTGTTGGTTTGGAATTTTTTGGGGAGAAGTTTTTTTTTTTTTTTTTTTTTTTTTTTTTTTAACTCAATCTATCAGTTCATTTATAAACTAACCCAATAAAAATAAAACATATTAATTAATAATATCACATTAATGATTTTACACTACATCATTAATTAATGTGTCTTATTTTTAAGATAATTCTAAATGATGCAATTGTATCTGACACAATAAAGATAATTATGTAATTTTTTTACATAACTTATAATATAAAATAAGGACAATTATTGTTATTTATTTATTATTGTATAATGTGTTCAAATTATATTGGTTTGCGTCAATTTTTTTTGACACAACTTGCGTTATCTAACATTATTTTTATTTTTATTGGATTAATTTATGGATAAAATGGTAAATTGAGTCTATCTAAAAATTTCTCTCTTTTAGGTATGCCCCTCCATTGTAATAAAAATAAATAAATGCTCTCTTAGCTAATATAATTAGCAAGACAACTCATAATATTTATATACTCCCTCTAATCCTTTTTATCTGTTATTTTTTGTTGTTTTATAAAGATTAAGAAATAATTAATTACGCTAAGTTTCAAGAATAATGTTAGGAATAAATGATTAAAAATAAAAGGAGTAAAAAATTAATGGCAATTAGGCCAATCAATTTTTGACTAAATTGATTGGTAGTCTAATTAAATTGGTTGGTGGTAATCAATTTGGACTAAATTGTTTGGTGGCAATCAAATTAGACCAACCAATTTAGACCAAATTGGTTGATGAATGCCTATAAAAGGCATTAAGAAGAAGGCAAAAATATAACACAAGAAGAAGAAAAATTCCTTATATTTAGAGAGTTTCAAATAGTTTGATGAAAATTTTCTTGGGTGTATTTGTGATTTTTTGGTGTGAGAAAAATATTGTGAGTATATATGGTTGTAACAATTTTCACATATTGAATATTTTTCTCTGATTGTCTTTGACAACACCGTAGTTTTTCTCTTTTGGGAGTTTCCACGTAAATTTCTTGTGTTATCATTTTTTCATTATTTCTTTTGTTATTCTTGCATAATTGTGATTTGGAGGAAATTGGATTAATTAAATTAAGATTTCCTAACATGCTTGATATGTGTTAATTTTACATACATTATTAGGTATTTTAAGTAGGAATTTCATGCATTTTAAATTCATCTTAAGTTTATTTACATTGCATTTTGTTATATTTGTGATTTGAAGAAAGTTTTAAAAACTTTTTGTAAGTTTTATCTTAACTTGATAGATAAAAAAGAGAATGAAGTTGAAACTGAAAATCATTGAGTGCGCAACAAGTGTAGAGGGCGCTACACTGAGAAAACTGATTTCTGTTGCACCCTCCCCAAGTGTAGCGGCCGTGACGGGCTGTCAACTCCAAATCTGAATTTTATTTTAAAATTGGAACTTCTTGACCTAACCACAATAGGAGGAATCAAATTCTTATAAATAGGACTTTGAGAAAATCAATTGGACAACATAGAGAAAGCTTTGGAGAGATCTTGGAAGAGACTAAGTCAAGGAAACACAAGATTGAAGATTAAGAGATTTTTCTTCTTATTATCTCATATCTTGTATTTATGATTTCTTCTTCTTCTCGATACTTTGTGAATACTTTAATTATATTTAACTAAACTCTATAGTTAGGGATTAATGCTTTGAAACACAATTTCATTCAATTATCTATAAAATCTAAGTTTATATGATATGTGGTATTTGTTGTTCTTCATGCTTACCTTTGTTTGATTACTAAAATTATGAATTTAGTTGTGTTATGCATTGAGAGATGGTAATACAATTAATCTACAAATTCTTGTTTAATTGCTAATTGATAAAAAATTATAATTGATGATTAGATATCCTTAGGGTTTGCTTAAAAGTCATATTTGGGTAATTAAGAATAATTTGGTTAGATGAGAATTAATTAAATTATTTTGTGATTGCTTAAATTTTAGTTTAGTTGGTTAAATATTCGAGAGAGTTTAATTAATACTATTGAATAACTTGGATCATATCATGACTTAGAACTTAAAGATAATTGGTTGATTGAGTGTAAATAAGTGTTAATCCTTTATAATTTAATTTTTATTGCTAAATCTCTTAATTAAATCTTGTGCTTTGGATTATTGTTAGTTTTAGAAGCTAATTTACTTAGTTTTTAATTAAAATTAAATTGAAACCTTAAACAAAAGAAAGAGAATAGATAGGTTGATAGATCATTAATTCTCGTGCAAACGATATTTTACTCATTTTATATTACTTGTGAACTCCATGCACTTGCAGATTTTACTCAACACTGCTTAAATTTGTATAAAATTTAAAATAATTTTAACTTTAAAATAGTTTGATTTTTCTTTTTTAATTTTCATAAGTCAAGCTGAATTTTATTAATAAAACACAAAATACATCAACAAAAAAGAGAAAATCAACGAAAGAAGAAATTAAAACAAACCAAAAATCCAGTACTAGAACTAAAACTAGATTCAAAACTAAAACAAACAAGAGGATCCCACATTAATCTTGTTAAGGGCTCTAACCTATCTTATCCCAATATGATTTGTTTAAATTTAATCTTGCTGATTTGAGTTTGTATTTATTTAAATAAATAAATATTACTAAAAAGATTGACAAATTTTAAATTAATCACATATATATATATATATTAGATAAATTAAATATTATGAATTTCCCTACTCAGTTTGACTTAAAACCTATAAATTAATCTGTTCGAAATCCGAAGTGGTGATAAAATTTAAATACATCTAAATTAAAAAGCAACACTCAAAATTAGTAGACTCTAGTACACTTATTTGCTGTCTAAGTTTATTAATTAAAATTTTATCTTATCAATTTAAATTTAAATTTTTTTTTTACAACTGTTGACGTCGGCTCCAAGAGGACAGCTAACAATAAAGATGTGGAATTTCCATAAAAAGTTTTGAGTTCTAACTCTGTTTGTATTTAACTCTGTGCTTGTCTTTCTATATAAGCATGCATATTTTTTTTTTATAAACTATAACATTATATGATAAAATTACTAAAAATTATGAAATAACAAAAAAAAAAAAAAAAATTCAAAGGAAAAGAATTTTACCCTCTATATCAACACTGCAATCCTTTAGTTTTACTTGATTTCAAATACTGAAATAGTAAAATTAAATTCTCATTCAAGAAAAATATTTTATTTACTTTTTATATTATTTAAATAAATTAGATTTATTTAAGTATAAAAATTAAAAAAAAAATTGAATTTCTTATGAATTAAACCATAAATTAATAAAAATTTATCCTAAAAATTGCATTCAGTTTCAATATCGATTGAACCAAATGGCCTAGGATTTTAAGTAAATCTAAACCTATTCAAATTAGAGATCTATCAAAATATTAGCTTTTATATTTTTATTCTTATTTGAGTTAGTAAATTTTTATTAATCTTAGTTAAAAAATTTAGAAAAAATTTGACCATGTGCTCTTGATATAATATAAGGGAATTGCTCTCTCTAATTTTACCAATGCATATATATAACACTGGTATTAATGGTAGACATGAAATAAAGATAATGAAAAGTACCCCTTATAGCTAATAATAATAAAGAATTTCCTAACACATGAATCAAACTTATTAATAGTAGGTTAATTAAATCAATCATGAAATTGAATGGCTTGTTATTAGAGAAAAATAATAATAACACTTAACCCCACATAAAAATTATATAAAAATTTGAGAAATAAAAAAATACTATTGTTAATTGTTTATAAAAAAAGGATAAAGTTGGACAAAAATTCACCTTTTTTCTACTATGGACGTTTTAATAAGTGATGAGTACTTTATCAGAGGAGTATATTGTGATGGCTGGATTTTTCTTTGAATGTGCTCTTTGTGCCTTTAAGACAAGTAATTAACATCAAAGGGGGTTGAGCGCAAAGGCACTTTCATATTTAAGTCAGTAATGGTGACTTATAGTTCTTAAGAAGAAGATTAATTTTCTTGAACTAGAGAGTATTTTGGTAAGAAGAAAGAAATGAGAAAGTGTAGAGAGCAAACTACCTGAAAATAGGATTCTCTCTGCCTTTATATATGGTTTAGGCTTGGTAGGTGTTGAATATATAACCTGGATGTAATAATGTATATTCTAACTTTGATGAGATGGATATCAGTATGGATCGTGTATTTGATCATATTTGAGTTGATGAATCCACGTATGACAGAGAAGGAAGCGCCGCCTACAATCTAGACACTATAGATGAACTTTGTATTAGATGGGTCATAGCTTTGTGATTTCACTAGTGGGCCTTATTTAATTAAGCCCAATTTGAATTTGATTATTTTATCCATATTAATAAAATTTCTATATGGTTATAGATGCTCTATGTCTTTATGCTCAGTTTCAAATCCAACAGTTTTATGTGTGATGTTTCATGTAATTCTTATTGTATAAAAGATGAACCATTAAACAAAAGAAAATAAACAAAATCTTGTTTTATAAATCATCAAGTATTAATTAGCATATTTGTACCTCAAGCCTCAAGGCTTGGTCAAGTCTTCTCGACATAAATTCAATAGCTTAGGCAATATAATCTTTTCCATATTATTGATGTGTGAGTTTGTTAAGTCCTGTATATAAAAAATTGCTCTAAAAAAACTATCTACTTAATAAGGGACAAAAAATACCGAACTAAATCAGGATTATAATGAGTCAAGCCCAGCTGCCTAATCTACCTAAAATTCGAATATTAGAAGGATAAGGTCAAGCTAACATGCAAATAGTCATCATAATCCAAACTGGTTAAGGAAATCCATACTCAACTAATGTAAGGATCTATATTTTATAAATACCTCAAAGATTAAATTTCACAGGTATAAGCACTAATTCGATAACTTGAATTACTTCAATTACATTCTCTCTCAAATAATTACTGACTTAAGCATCAGAGTCTCTTCCGGGGGGTCAGCCCCTGGGAGTCATTGACTCGCTTTTTCTCTGTTTACAGATTCTATCTTTTCGAGGGACCCACAATCAATAGTATTTGGTGAAATTAGACTCATCACTGCACTATTATTTTTTTTATATTACACTATATTTGATTGTGAACTGGGCGAGCTGAGCCTTTGGAAATTCTAACATTTTTCAAACCTAGATCCAATTAATGAACAAGTCTACATTACACCAATAATAAATTAATATTTTAAAAATTTATTATGAATATAAATATTATTTTAATTAGTGAAAAAACATTAAATACTTTTTTACATTTATATGTGATTTTCACATCGATCTGGTATATGTGAGTACATCGATGGAATTAAGTCATTCCCTTTGTAACAAATTAATAGGAAAAAAAAATGTTTTGGCGAAAAAAAAAAAAAAATGTGCTTTAATTTATGTACCTATCCCAAGTAATAAGAGCTAGCTCAAAACTGTCATCTACTTTAATTTAAGTGGTCCAGCGCAACAAAATAAATAAATGCTGTATAATCTATACAATTCGTTTCATAATAACTGTCATTTTAAGAGAATACACACATATTAAATAAACTATTAAATAGCTTTAAGTTTAATTAATATGAACAAATATTTACTTATTTTCTCTCACCAAATAAGAAAAAACATATGAAATATTGAAATTGATATAAGGATAAAATTGAAAAAACACTAATAAATACTGCATTGAACTATTAAAACGACAAATAATTTAAATAATTTTTTTTTTCTAAACCGATAATTATTGTAAAACGGATAAAGTAGTTAATAAGTTATGTATTTAAGTGAATCATGTTTGATTTAGTTGGAATTCTCATATTCTTTAAAGATATTGAAAATAAGAAATTTCATATTCGATATTTTCAAATTATAAAATATTATCATTAATTTAAAGAGAGATGTTAAAGTGGAAGAATATCCCTATTATGTAGCTTATAATATTATTTCAACTCAATGAATTCTCCTAATATAAAAAAAAAAAAAATTATGTACTTGATTATCTTAAAAATTTATACATTTGTTTTTCATTCATATTTCATTTCAAATGTAAATAATATGTACTTTGTTTTTTCTTTTTTTCTTTTGTTTCTGTATATATTGTTGCCGATAAGAGTTCACATTGACGAGAACAATACTGCAATTACAACCAAGAAATTAGGAGAGTATCATGTTTATTGTTTTATTTCAAAAAGAAGTTATATTATTTATATAATGAAAATTGAGTTGAAGAGTTGTATATAAATTTTTTAGGCTTGTATCAAACAGTATTATTAAGAGCTAGTTTGATATTGTTTTTTTTTCATATGTTTTTATTTTTTAATTTTTTTTAGCTGTTTTTTTAGTATTTGGATTTTAGGAAAAGTAAGATAAATTTTTTTTTTTAAAGTATGTAAAAAAATAAAAACAATAAAAATAAAAAAAATAAATATTCAAATGTTAAAAAATATAGTGCTTCATAAAAATATCAAATTGGCGCTAAATTATTTGAATGTATAATATTAGATTTTTTTCACAAATAAATAAAATAGGAAAAAAATTACAAATTTATCTTCACAATAAAATTTTTACAAAAATATATCTAAAATATATCTTTCACACACAACACATAGATATATTGGGCACTATTATATCTAAAATGATTAATACTAGTCAATTAAGCGATAGACTCTCACTATATATTAATCACTTATATTATTCACTTTCAATGAATGTGAGATTACTCTTAACATTCTCTCTAATGCTCCACAGTCCATTCGTTGCTGCTCCACAGTCCTCTCTCTCTCTCTCTCTCTCTCTCTCTCTAATGGTTGCTGCTCCACAGTCCATTCCCCACTTTTCTTAGATGCAATCAATGGCCTCAGTCCCCACATGTCTTGTCCAATTCAATATTGAGGCAAGAGCCATGCATTGAGTTAAGAGCCAAGTTTGATGTTTTCTAAATTATAAAATATCTCCACTTGAGTATAATAGTTTATAGATCCGCTAGTCAATAATGCATTTAATTGCATTGAAATAAAGGATTGTCTATTTAACAATCTATTGCAAACGTTTAATGAGTCTCTCTTAGCTAAATTGAGTTAGTTAGTGAAAAAAAAAAAAAAAAAAAGAGCTCTAAATTGAGTTGGAAGTTAATTTCTCAACCTCAATCTTGATGGCTCAAGTCCATCTTGGGTTTGGATGAGTATCTTGAAAGGTAGGAAAGTAATTGAGGATGATTGTTGGTGGAATTCGGGTAACAGTAAATCTATACACATTTGGGATGATAAATGGCTACCCAATGATAGTACTCATAGAATATCATCATTGATACCAGATAATCCTGAAGTTTAGATGGTTGTTAACCTGATTGATGTTGAAAATAGAAACTGGAAGCAAGGGTTATTGGATAAATTGTTTAATGAGGAAGACATAAAGATTATTCGAGCAATTCTTGTGGGTTCTTCTGAGCAAAGGGATTCTATTGTTTGGCATCACAATTTGAATGGACAATATGAAGTCAAGAAGGGTTACAGAATGATGATGAGAAAGCAACTCCAACAACGAGCTTCAAATTCAAATCAGAGTTATCATCATGATTTTTGTTGGAAGGAAATTTGGGAATTGCATATTCCACCGAAGGTGAAAATGTTCATTTGGAAATGTTGCAGAGAGGCTTTGTCGGTGCTCCATAATCTTCAAAGAAAGAATTGCAGTCCATCTGCTGATTGCCCTATTTGTGGACAAGCAAATGAAACAATTATGTTTATGCATGTGTTATTTGATTGTCATGTTGCCAAGACAACCTGGTTCATCTCGCCATTTGGCCTTCGATTTAATAATTTTAATTCTTCTTTCAGTGGTTAGTAGAAGGTGTTGACTCAAGATTTGAAGAGGCAAGGTGAAATAGAGGAAATCTTTGATAGCATTTATTTGTTGGGCAATATGGAAGGCTAAAAATGAAAGAGTTTTTAACAAAACTCAAACTCAACCTTAGCATATCCTACATAATGCAATCAGATACTGGGATTTCAATTTGGAAGCAGCTAGGGAGACAGTGAATCTCCACCTCCTAGCACATCTAGTCAACGATGGACTCCCCCTCTCCCCCCCCCCATGTAATTAAAATCAATTCTAATGCTTCATTTGAAGGACACTCAGGTACGGATCAACTTGATGTTGTGTGTAGAAATAGTGAAGGTAGATTAGTGGCTGGCAAGGTTAGAAGTATTTTTTGTAGTCCGTTGTTAATGGCAAAAGTTTCAGTTATGTGGGATACACTAAGATATGCAAATAATCTAAGGTTGAATAGAGTGGTTTGTGAATCTGATTATTTAGTCACCATTTCAAGTATAAATAATTACAAGAAAGTGATGTCGTGAGAGATTAAATTAATTGTTAAGAATATTAAGTAATTGACTAGAAATTTTATATCTTGTAATTTTTTTTGTACGTTAACAAGAATTGTAACAGAATTGCTAATTGGCTCTCTAAAGCTAAAGATATTTGTTATAATCCTGGATGAATTTGTAATATTTCTAGCATATTGGAATCTCTTATATGTGCGGATATGTATTATCATCAATATTAAAGATATTCATCATTTCAGTTGAAAAAAAAATCTATTTAGCCATTATTAATTACCAAAAGAATTTCATAAAGATATTCAAAATTTGCCTGCGAAACTCAGTTTTCATTTTTTTAATTTAGTCAAATATATGGTACCGAAAACATTTAAATCTATACGTACTTTTTTTTTATTGTCAAAATTTAAATCTATACGTACTTACTGATGGTCCATAAAATGAATTAATGCCAATTAATAAGTGATAGCAAATGGTTGCAATTGGCATGGAATTGATTTGGCAAAAAAAAAAAAAATTGGCATGGAATTGAACCTGGATTTACCTTATATAGTAATCTTTGAGGTAGACTCCATCACTGCTTCAATGTTAACTTTTTATTTTATTTTATTTTAATTATTTGAGGGATTCTATGTTGGTAGAAGCAAAGGAAATAAGTAAATATATAACTGAGCTACAACAGAATTAGCTTAGGTGGCAAAACTGTAAACTAACTATATAACAGAAAGCTAACCAACGTAACTAAACTGTAACAACTTATTTAAAGCTGAACCATTAGATTTGCTGTTGATGATTAATGGCTGAGATGCTTTAGTCTTTGATGATGAACGGCTAGGATGCAATAGTCTATTAAACGGTATCAGAGCAAGTTTGACCTAATTTCTTGATTTAATGGTTTTCTGTCTGAATGTTCAATCCCAGCGGTCCGGTCCGGTATTGCTGTTACGTTTCAAAGAGAGTATTTGAATTTCTTTTTTGGTTTCCCAAGCTAAATGTCCAGTCCCAGCTAGCACAGTTTATAGTCCAAGTGATAATTTGATATCCATTCCCAATTGTCATTTGAGGAGGAGTGTTAAGAGTAATTACACATTGATTGAGAATGAATAATATAAGTGGCTAATATATAGTGAGGGTCTATCATCTAATTGGCTAGTTCTAGTCATTGAGATTATAATAGTGCCCAATATACCAATATGTGTTATGTGTGTTTGTATTCTTAACACTCTCCTATGTTTATCTCCCTCCTTATTCATAAAAATTAATATGAGAGGTTGCGAGATGTAAATGGTGGTTTCTTTGAGCAAGAAGCAGTTGCAGCGGTTGAGATTGAGATATGGATTAGAGCCAATAAGTAAAGGGTGTTTGAGGGTTAAGTAAGGACATGATATTTTGGGAGGAAATGAAATCGACAACCACCATGAGTACCAAACGACACGATCGAGGGTGCTGACGATGAAAGCTAGAAGCTTGGATTTGCAGAAATAAATAAAAAGAAATAAAGAATATAGCTGATCGTTTTATTAAAAAGATATGTACATAAAAATGTAAAAAAAAAAAAATGAACATAAAAATGATATTTTTTTCCAAAAGAAAAAGTATATTATGTAATTTTCTCTTATTACTCAAGAGATCGATGGGCCCTTAACATTAACTATAGATATCTAATATTTAAAGGTGAACTGACAAAGGATAGCAAGCAACGTGGATGCTTGTACATGGCATATGAGTGGTGTTAGGATTTCAAGAGTATAGAATCCCATATTAAAAAGAGATGGAATTAAGGAGATATATATAAGTGAAAATGACCTATAAATCTATTGTTTTAAGGTTTTGGGTTGGAGTGTGGTGTCAAGTCCATGCCTATGTCTCTCATTAGACTCATGATGAAAATCTCCCAAAGAAACGGGCTCTCCGATACCAACAATTGGTATCAGAACCGATGGCTCGGTAGGGACGAGTATGGAGACGGTAGTCAGATATCGTGGTTGCCACATTCACGTGGAAGAGCAAGGTTACTTTCGGTGGACATGCTCATGAGTATGTCCCTTATTAGGCTCATGATAAAAATCTCCCAACAAAACGGGCTCTTCGGCCCCAATAAGTGGGGCAAAATTTCTACTTAATTTTTGAAAAGTTTTACATGCTTACACAGATAATATATGACATTTTATTTAAATGTTTTATAATTTTAGTTTGACCCACATTTATTTATTAAAAAAAAAATCTCGTCTACTAGGGCAACTTGAGAGTATGGAAATGGCAGTGAGCAAAAATAAAGTCTCAGCTTTGCATTAATTGTTGAGTAACTAATTTAGTGTTTTTATGATCATAATAATAATAATATTAAATTTATTTTTAAATATAATATTTTTTCTAATAATAACTCAAATTCATATTACATGATATTATTAGAAATTTAATGAATAAATTATTATTTTAATTAAAGAGTCATTTATTTTTCTTATACGTTCTGTTTGAAATATAAAAATTTAGAAATAAAAAAAAGAAAGAAAGAAAGAATACATTACTTTTTATTAGGGGTGCCAAAATGTGCTCATGAGTCGTGTTTGTATCGGGTTGAATTATTTAAATGATATAATTAGGGTTAATATGAACATGACCTATTTATTAATCGTGTCACTCTAATGCGACACATAAATTAAATCGGTTATACGAACACGATACGTGTAACCCGTTTATTTAATTGGGTCGTGTTCAGGTTATAGATCTTACACGATCCATTTAATCTGTATGATATTTATAACCTAAAAAAAATAATATATTTGTTATATAAATCAATTATAATATTGTTCATAAATCAAATCGTGATTAAAACTGTAAATTCATTAAAAAAATTTCATATTTCATATATTTTTCAAACATTCAAACAAATACCATCAAATAAATTTAAATAACACTTTGTTTGTTTTTGGTCTTTTAATTATTTTAATTTTTTATTCATTTTGTTTGTCTTTTTCAATGCAATTCAAATGACTATTTTAACTCTTAATATTATTAAAAAAATACGTGGAGGTATAAATGTATTAGATCGAGTTGACATGATTCAATATGACACGTGAAATTAAACAGATTGTAATAGATTAACGGGTCAACTCGTTACACGATTCGTTTTAAACAATATTATAAACGGGTCAACTCGTTTACCGACACGAACTTGTTAAGTCTCAACCCTAACTCAATTTTTTTTTTTATGTTTGATAAATCGAATTAGCGTGTTGATAATTTTTTGACACCCCCGCTTTTTATATATCCTCTGCCTCAAATGAAATTCATCTTCCAAATATAAAATGTCTCTGCCCATTTTATCTCAAAAAAATTTCAATTTAAAAGCTTCCTAATGGGCTTGTAAGGTCTGACCCAATTGTTATCGGTTTGTGCATTGCATTAGGCCCAAAATTGCAGTCTCCCCATAAACCCTAGACTGATTAGGGTTTTCAATTCTTTGCCACTCTGATTTCCTATCTCCTGCAAAGACAACAATGGAAGGTATCGAAATGGAGGAAGGCCCCACCATCTCCGCAACTGATGATTTTTGCGATTTAATTCTCTCACGTTTCTCTTCTTCTACACAAGAGGATCACCAACACCTCTGCTCAGTCATTGGCGCCATGTCCCAAGAACTCAAGGACCAGAACCTTCCGTCCACCCCAATCGCTTACTTCGGCGCCGCATGCTCCTCCCTGGACCGACTTTCTTCCTCCGACCTCGATCCTCCTTCTCATGTCATCGATTCTCTCATGACCATTCTCTCCCTCGTTCTTCCAAGAATTTCGGTGGCGATATTGAAGAAGAAGAGAGAAGTTTTATCGGGGATAATGGTTAGAGTTTTAAGGTTGAATTCGCTTACGGTTGGTGCAGTAGCTTCAGGATTGAAATGTATAGCTCATATGTTGATTATTAAAGACACTGTAAATTGGACTGAAGTTTCTCCATTATTTGGCGTTTTAATGGGGTTCATTATCGATTCGCGTCCAAAGGTGAGTTCTTGTTAAGCTCTTTTCTTCTAATTGTTGTTTATCTGATGAATTGTGAATTTTGTTTTTTGAACAGGTGAGAAAGCAGGCAAATTCTTGTACCCGAGATGTCCTACAAAGTTTTCAAGGAACACCATTTATAGCTCCTTCAAGTGAAGGGATTACAAATACTTTTGAAAGGTTTCTTCTTCTTGCTGGTGGATCAAACAGTAATGAGACTGAAGGTCCTAGAGGAGCTCAGGAGGTCCTACACGTTCTTGATACTCTTAAAGAATGTCTTCCTCTTATGTCTAAGAAATGCAAGACTGCCATTCTTAAGTACTATAAAACTCTTCTTGAACTGCGCCAACCTGTTGTTACAAGGCGCATAACTGATAGTTTGAATGTACTTTACCTACACCCGACTTCAGATGTTTCAGCTGAAGCTTTGCTTGACCTGTTATGCTCATTAGCTCTTTCTGCCTCCACAAATGAGACTTCTGTGGATAACATGACTTTCACTGCTCGCTTGCTGGATGTTGGGATGAGGAAAGTTTATTCATTAAATAGGCAAATTTGCGTGGTTAAGCTGCCACTTGTTTTTAGTACCCTTAAAGGTATGATGCCGATTTCGTAGAACAATAGTACTGTATTTGAGTGATATTTGTTGCATCAAAGCTACATTAGTAATGATATGGTTTATTTCTCACATTTGTTTTGGCAGATATTTTGGCTTCTGAGCATGAGGAGGCCATTTTTGCAGCCATGGAGGCATTGAAGAGTTTGATAAATAATTGCATTGATGAAAGTTTGGTCAAGCAAGGAGTAGATCAGATTATGGCAAATAAAAATGTAGATGACAGAAAGTCTGGGCCAACAGTCATTGAAAAAGTGTGTGCTACTATTGAGAGCTTACTTGATTATCATTACAGTGCAGTCTGGGACATGGTATTACAAGTTGTATCAACCGTGTTTGATAAATTAGGTATTCTCATTGATGTTTTTGTTTATTGTGCCCTTTGTTCAATTTCACTTTATTTTCCAAATTCTTGCCAAGCATAGTTGTTTGTTAAATTAAGTGTGCGATTCCTACTTTCCCAGTACTTCTGACAGAGAGTTGTTTTTTTATTCTTTAACGAAACGTTTCTTCTTTCTAACTGGCTTTTGAACCTTAAGTTTTGTAGTTAATCTTCAGTGTTTTCTTCCTTATTTTTCTTTGGTTGTATTTTTTTCATTCTTTCCTCAAAACCTAATAACAGTCAACACATTTCTCTCTGTTTTTTTTTCAGGTAGCAATTCGTCATATTTTATGAAAGGAACCCTTAAGAATTTAGCAGATATGCAGGGAATGTCAGATGAAGATTTTCCTTATAGAAAACAGGTAGTGATGAGATTCACTATTGTTGCCAACCACTTTGATAGATATGGATTCATATGTAGTGGCTTTGGGTGTGTAAATTTTATGGTTTCTCTATATTTGCTACATTATATGTATTGTAGATTTGAAGTGCTTTTGTACTTGGAATTTCATTGCTTAATCAACTTATTGTTTCTGATCAGAATATGATCACAGTTACCTGAAAACATTTTTCAGTCCTTACCATATTTTTAATTCAAAACTTTTACTTTCTGCTGATATGTGGATCTGTTTGTTGATTGCAGTTGCATGAATGCCTTGGATCTGCTCTTGGTGCAATGGGGCCTGAAGCATTTTTAAGCCTCATACCTCTTAAATTAGAGGCTGATGATTTATCTGAGGTTAATATTTGGCTCTTTCCTATTCTGAAGCAGTATACTGTTGGTGCCCATTTAAGCTTCTTTACAGAGACCATTTTGGGTATGATTGGGCTAATAAGACAGAAATCCAGAAAAGTATGAAACTCTTCAGCAATAATGTGCTCTCTTTCTTTCTCTGGGCCTGCTTGTGGGTTTTTAGCATTGACTAATTATTTCTTACTTGTTACAGTTTGAGGTAGAAGGATTGATTGTCTCGGCAAGGAGTGCTGATGCACTTGTGTACTCTTTATGGTCCTTATTGCCTTCTTTTTGCAACTATCCTTTGGACACTGCGGAAGGTTTTAAGGATCTAGAGAAAGCTTTGTGGAGTGCTCTTCGTGAAGATTGTGATATTCGTGGAATAATATGCTCTGCCTTGCAGATTCTTATTCAACAAAATAAGATAATTGTTGAAGAAAATAATGATCAGAGTGATACTGAAGCTTGCATTGCCAGACAGCGAGCAATAGCCCACTATAGCCCGCAGGTTGCAGCAGATAATTTGAATGTGCTAAGATCATCTGCTCGTGAGTTTTTGACTGTTTTGTCTGGGATCCTCTTGGAATCTTCAAAAGATGATGGTGGTTGTTTGCAGGTACTTATTTTATCGTAATTGTAATTGAGAAATAACATGTGCCATTTCATTTCTCTTTTTAGCAACTAAACATTTGTTGATTTCTTGTTCCCCATCACCAACATATTCTGACTCTCTGGGTGGGTTCTAGACTTCTAGTAAACTCTTAATAATCATTTGTCTTGAAAATATCATGTTTCAAGATATTTGTTAAACCGAACTTTTACACAATTTTGTTTTCCTTGCATCAATTGGTGGTGTATCTGAACCATGAAGGTGGCTGTTATTTTCTTTTGGCAATTGTCATTTGCTGATATCATATGTTGATAATAATATCTAGAATCATAACAGCCTCTCAATTATGGATTTTCAAAAAAAATTTATTGTCACCCTCTCAACTCGTGAAAGTTTGAATTTTTTTTTCATCTAAACTTTATAGTTCTCCATCAGAATTTACAGCAAAATGGGCACATTCCTTGCCCTTCAATTGGGTTGTTGTAAGATTCTCTTCTTTGATGTGCTAAATGCTAACTTTACTATTAATCTTTATGGAAAATTAAAGCTTTTGGAAGTTTAGGTCAATATTTTGTAAGTTGATATAATAATTTTCTAGTTTGGGGTACATCCAAATGCTTTGATTTGAGTAGGCCTTCACATGGTTTTAACACAAGCAATGCAAAACTGGCTTTGTTGCTCATGATTCTGGTTTAAGCACGCCACAGTTATCTGACTGGTGACATAATCACTTGTTAAAAGAGATCTTCGATTGATTTTTTTTCCAGAAAAGTGAATATGATTTCTACACCAATTAGTGGGTTGTTTTACTGAAGTGTCTAACCTTTTTTTTTTATTCACACATTTTGCAGTCTATAATTAGTGAGTTTGCTTCAATATCCGATAAAGAAGTAGTTACAAGGCTGTTTTTAAGGACGATGCGAAAGCTTTTGGAGGTTACGCAAAAGGCTACCAAAGCTGAAGGTTCTGGAAATTCTAGTTCTATGCAGATTGATGATTCATTAGTTGAAAAGCCACCATCAGTTGTGAGGTTATTCTTTTCGTTTTATATTTAAACCCTTGGTGAAATCCTTTATTATTATTTTTCTTGTCTGAGGGGATGGGTGCTATTGCATATCATTTGCATCTGTCAATTGTCACCCAAAAAGTCATCTATATATGAGTGGGGATTGTAGTGGAATTGATCAGAATGTAACTTCTTGTTCTTGAATTTAAATGCAGGGCACAGCTATTCGACTTGGCTGTTTCCCTTTTGCCTGGCTTGGATGGTAAAGAGATTGGTGTTCTGTTTAGTGCAGTAAAGCCTGCATTACAGGTTTGTCAATTTCTCTATATGATGTGGTGATTGACTTTGTTACTTATTGTTGGAGCTGTTTTATTTTCTGTATAGGAGTAGGTGGCATTGTTGTTGCTGTTAATATTATTATAATTATTGGCTTGTAGGATGCTGAGGGTTTGATCCAAAAGAAAGCATACAAAGTCCTTTCAATTATTATTCAGGTATATCTTTTGTGATTGCAAAAGCTCCTGAATTGTTTAAAGTTTTGGATATGTATGTGCATCAACTCTCACAGTATTCACAATTGCTGAAATGCATAAATGAATGGTGTGGAGTTCAGTTTACTTTTCGTAAAATCAGTCAATATGTTGAAAAAGTAATTATGTACAAATATTTGCTGCAAAGCCATCCTTAACTTGTTTACATTTATGGCCCTTTCTCATGAAATAAAGTTTTCTGATTAAATTTTCCTGTTCTCTTGTTGGTGTTGCCAGAAGTATGACGGATTTCTTTCGTCAGGGCTTGAGGAACTACTTCAACTAATGATTGATGTCATGCCCTCATGCCATTTCTCTGCTAAACGGCATAGACTTGATTGTTTGTACTTTCTGATAGTCCATGTTTCCAAGGTTGTAAGATGACATATTTTACTTTTCTATCGTGAACTATAGGGTTTACAAGCAATTAGTCACCATTTAATAATTTGATATTTTGATAACCTTTTATTTGTATAGTCCTCTTATCTAATGGAAATTACTTGTGCTTTTGATTTCAGGGAGATTCAGAACAGAGGCGGAGTGACATCCTTAGTGCTTTCCTCACTGAAATAATTCTTGCTTTGAAAGAGGTATATGCCACATGCTAGAACATTTGCTTTCTATCCAGTTATGGTTGTCCCAGTGAAGTAGAGGTTCTTGCTGAGAATTGCAGTCAATCCTATCTTATAACAAGCACTTGCTTGCAACACTTGAACTTGCACTGTTGTGGTTACAAGACTAAGACTCTGTCCACTGAGCAATGGACTTGAATGTATTTTGAAGAATTTAGAATCCATTAATATGCCACCTTAACTGGAGAACAAGTAGCCTTCAAAATGCATGATTAACTCAACTTTTAATTAATTACATCTGGATTTGCGATCACATGAAGACAATGTGTTTAAGCCTTTTGACACTGAGCAATCTCTGTAGTCAGATAATAGGTTTTAAATAAGTAGAGTATTTATTAGTCATTGAACTGATTCAAAATTTTGAACAGACATAATTGAGGAGAAGAAGTAAAGGGCATTTATATTTTTGTGGAGAGTGCAGCTGGCTTTTGGCTTTTCTGAGCTGACTGGAAGTTTGTTGATTGTATTTGAATTGAACCACTATTTCAAGTTTCCTGCTTCCTGTTAATCTAAGTTATTATTTGAATATCTTGCCTCTCGTTCCCTGAAGTTAGGGAGTTCTTGTACTTGTTCTCACTTCAGTTTCTAGTTTCTTAAAATTGAAACTTCTTACTTTGAATGTGCATTTGCATTTATGTTTTTCCTCATCATATCTAGGATACAAGTTTCATGATTTTAGATTGATGGTTGTAATTTTAATATGAAGTTTATGTTTCATTCATTGAAAGGAAAGATATCAGTGCAAGGATAAATTTTGTTGTTTATGATGCTAATTTATCATTTTTTTTTAAATGGTTCTCTTACAGGTTAACAAAAAGACGAGAAATAGAGCTTATGACGTGCTTGTCCAAATCGGTCATGCATGTGGAGACAAAGAGAATGGTGGAAACAGGGAAAACTTGTATCAATTTTTTAACATGGTGCTTATCTGTTTTGCCCCTTTTTTAAGATAACTTGTGTTGAACTAATTATTATCTCTGAAATAATAGTTTAGTTTCCATTTGTATATAAGCATTTTGACTGATCTGTATGCATGTAAACTGTAATCTTTGAATCTCAACCCCTTTTTGTTGGTCACAGGTAGCTGGAGGCATGGCTGGAGAAACTCCCCATTTGGTCAGTGCTGCTGTGAAAGGCTTAGCTCGTTTGGCTTACGAGTTTTCAGACCTTGTTTCTACCGCTTACAAGTTGCTTCCATCCACATTTCTCCTCCTTCAGAGAAAGAACCGAGAAATCATTAAAGTGTGTTTCATCAGATATGTGAACATTTTAACTTATCATTATGAATGGCCTTACCTGTATTATTACACTTTCTAGGCTTAACTCAGTTTGCTCTTGGTGCAGGCTAATTTAGGTTTGTTAAAGGTATTGGTGGCCAAATCACAGTGTGAAGGACTGCAGATGCACTTGAGGAGCATGGTGGAAGGCTTGCTGAAATGGCCAGATGACACCAAAAACCATTTCAAAGCTAAGGTTCGTGTTTGCCTTCTATAGTCTTACTTAAGAATTGATTTGCATTGCTTTTGAATCATTGAATTCTGTATTCTGTGAAATTTTTGAGAGAATTTGTACTTCATCTAGTATAGACAGTCTTCTGTCTTGTCTCTTATATATGACTTTGACTCTTAAGTAGCATGGGTTACACCCTGCCAGGTTGACATAGAAGGTGGACCCTATTCAACCCCTTTGTGCACCAACGACCAGACATCTTGTCCCTTATACTCGTTCACGATCCTTCTCGATCAGTATCCCTCCTCTTTATTAGGCTCTAGCAGTTATCAGTTTAACATACAGGTCATTTAACCTTCTGGGGTTTGTTATTATGGCAAATTATCTAAGTTGATCTTGAGAATCATTTTTGGATGTATTAAGGGTTGGGCTAAGATGTTCTAGAAGGGTTTTTGTAATACACAGTATTGATGAGCATGTGTGCAACTCTATATCTGTTGTAGCTTTGTGGTTGATTATTGGTAATCAGGTCACCTAGTAAAAAGTGGTCCAAATCCTTGTATCCTTTACTTAGCGTGCAAATCCTCGTTTCCTATCAATGACTTCTGAGCTCTTGTCAGGTTAAGCATCTACTAGAGATGCTTGTCAGGAAGTGTGGTCTGGAAGCTGTCAAGGCAGTGATGCCTGAAGAACATATGAGACTCCTTACTAACATCCGGAAGGTTGGTTGAATGAATACTATATTAACATGCAATTTTCCTTTATCATCCTTTTGTTGTTTTATCTATGCTTGATGAATTTAGATAAAAGAACGGAAGGAGAAGAAGCTTGCAGCTGATTCCGAGGAAGCTAGATCTCATCTGTCAATAGCTACTACATCCAGGTCTCACTTTTTTTATTGGAACTATGAATAAATAGCAGACAAATTTCATGTTCAACAGCTTGTCTTAATATTTTCAATTGCTGTACTGCTGATGATCTTCATTGGTCCAAGACCTATGATAATCTGATATACTGATGATGATTTTGAACCCTTGCCCTGTTTGTATGCAATCTTGTTTCATATAATTATTGTTTTTGAACAAAAAACCATGCTCTTAGTGTGATATATTGATGGATAGGACAAATGCATGCTACTTTTTGATGTTTGTGATGTTGTTGCAATACTGAAGATTACAGTCCATCAAAAAATAAAAATAGCAAATGAATTTCAAGTCAGGAATTTTTGACAACCTTTTTGAAAGTTGTATATTTCACTGAGGGATTACGGTACCCAAATTAAGATACACCCCGTAGTCATTTCTTTCTCATTTAAATTGCCAATGTTAATATTTTGTAAACATTACTTTTTCTTCAGGTTAAGTAGATGGAACCATACAAAAATATTCTCTGATTTTGGTGATGAAGACACAGACGACAGTGATGCAGAATATATGGACACAAACTCTGTTTCTGGTCGACGAAGCAAGGTTTCCTCACAGCTCAAGTCAAGAACTTCTTTATTACGGTTAGTTCCCTAATTGACACAAGAAGTACAATGAGTCATCAAAAGCAATATTTTATCTAATTATCAATTTTAATTTCTTCCTTCTAGTAACATTAACTGACAATTACATACCCAATTTATCCAGGGCCAATAGAAAGCGGAAATCAGATAAGAGCTTACCAGATGACTTATTTGATCAGTTAGAAGATGAGCCACTTGATTTACTTGATCGGCGTAAAACAAGGTCAGCTCTTAGATCATCAGAACATCTCAAAAGGAAGCAAGAATCAGATGATGAGCTAGAGGTAGACTCTGATGGGAGATTGATAATTCGTGAGGGAGGGAAACCAAAGAAGGAAAAGCGTTGTGAACCTGATTCAGATGCAAGGACTGAAGTGGGCAGTGTTTCTGCGCACTCTTCAAGAAAAGCCCAAAAGCGTCGAAAAACATCAGAAACTGGGTGGGCTTACATTGGGAGAGAATATGCCAGCAAGAAAGCTGGTGGTGACGTGAAGAGGAAGGACAAGCTTGAACCATACGCATATTGGCCCCTTGATCGCAAGATGATGAGTCGTAGACCAGAGCATCATGCGGCTGCTAGGAAAGGTATGGCAAGTGTGGTGAAAATGACCAAGAAGCTCGAGGGTAAGAGCTCTTCAAATGCACTTTCAATGAAGTTCACGAGATATAAGAGTCAAAAGAAAGGCAACAAGAGAAAAAGCAAGTGAAGAATCCATCTACATTGATATGCATGCCAGAATTTAGCTTGCAAGATTTTTGTTTATTTATTTGTTCATTCATACAAATTTTCATGCTTGAGTTATAAAGGCAAGGTTATTCTTCCATATTGGAAAATGCATTATGTGTCATGTATATAACGATGTAGTGTGAGAATTCACATATAACTTTGCTGTACAACAAATTCACTGATTTTCTTCAATGATATGATCTGTTAGAAATTTGGCTTGTAATTTGCTCTCTCTTTTTCAATAATTTCATCCATCATGGTATCGTAGTGGTTGGTTGCCGCAGGGCTGAATGGAACGTCTCCATTTCTAATTTCCTGGTGTTCTTCAGTTTTGCTAAGGGTTCCGTTGCGTCGCAGTCAAAATTTCAAATTTGTTCAACCATTAGTAGCTTTGGATACCGTATGAAATGACAAGATGGTGCAAAATTTTGTGCTCCTTGGGCCTTTCAAAGAACCAAAAAAAGATAAAACTTGTTTATGTTCATTCATCCCTGACTAAGGATACAGGAATTATACAGACGAGAACATGTAAAATAAAACACAACCATGCTCATAAACCACCATTATGTTAGTGTAACCTAGCCAACTGCCAACTCAAAATTCATTACAATTGAGTATTGAAACAAGGATCAGCCATCTACTTATACATGGAAAAAAATTAAAAAAGGCCTTCACTGGTGATTCGGCGGCTCAAAAGTTTATCAAGCCCTACTGCAGAGAGGGAATTCTGAAAACAACATAAGCAGAGTATTTCCCACTTCACTGGACCATGAATATTCTCCTTTCCCAAACCAACAGAAGATCTAACAACTTTGATCCTCTTGAGATTATCTGTCCTACCAGCAATATTCAAAATGTCAAATTCACCAAACTGATTGAACAGAAAACTGGATGCAGAGGATTTCATTAATATTCCACTTTTAATTATAGTGGCTTACAAGTGCAAGGGACAAGTCATAGAGCTAATAATAAATAGTTTAGACATCTTCAACTTCTTTACGCAATCTGATTTTAGTTTTTTTCACCTGACCCGCTGAAATCAGGTTAGTTTTATCTATGTGGTATAGTAATGGCAGGATCAGAATATAAATCTCAGATATTAATACATATTCCTTTAGGATTTTAGTATCCTTGGCTTAATTGAAAAAAGAAAAAAAATTAAAGATCTCCGCACCTTTAGGTCCTTTTTTCATATCATATCCAATTACTAAAACTGAAAAGAGCAAAAATAAATAAATAAAGATCTACACACCTTCCATGTTAATACAGCAAGGTTGAAGCACCCCTATTTCACTTGTATGGTGCAAAAACGATTGATGAGTTGTGGCCGCCAAACCCAAATGAGTTGGACAAGGCAATCTTAACGTCCAACCTCTCTTTCTTTGAGCCAACCAGAACATTTGTGTTCTGCATTAACGCGTTAACAAATCGTCAAATTTCAATTTTACCATGGTCAAGGAGTAAACCATCCCACAAGGCATGTGGAAATATAACTTGGAAAAGCATAGAAGAAAACATACCACGCCTTGATCTGGATTTTCCAGGTTAATGTTTGGATGAACCCATCCTGTCCGTATTGCCTATACAAGTAACCAAATAAAATATCAAGAACTATTTCTTTTCTTGGCAGGGGGAGAGTGTTGGGAAGGTTACCGCTTTATAGCTTAAACTTGTAATCCCACAGGGGAAATGCAATTGCAACATCCCTTCTGTATCAGAGATCAAATATTTAAAACTAGGCCTACTATTTTAAAAAATCCAAAAGTTGTGTCAATTTAGGCCCCAGATTTCAATTTTTCTAATTGTAGCCCAACTTTTGGGAGTTAGTGTCAATTATAATTTATCCCTTATATTGACCGCATTCGAGCAAGTACCAATCACAAATGAATGTAACATGCACAGTTGCACACCAATATGTCCAATGACTCATAAATTACACCATTTCAACAATTATCTTGAAGAAAAAAAGATAAAACCAAATCCTAGAAATTCTATTAATGTAATAAATGCTCAAATGATTTTTTTTTGTCAGAAACATTAAAATCTCATGTCTATTATGGGAGCTATAGAACATGTTAGTGTGCCACATCATGTCCATATAGGACCAGCAAGTATCCAAATAAAGTCTAATACAATGAATAACTACAATTGACACCACC
This sequence comes from Vernicia montana, assembly GCA_949750685.1. NCBI lineage: Eukaryota > Viridiplantae > Streptophyta > Magnoliopsida > Malpighiales > Euphorbiaceae > Vernicia > Vernicia montana. Next base: position 22,848 of record CATKHJ010843141.1, read on the forward strand.
ATCCCCAAGTTGGGAACATAATTTGCAGAATTAAAAGGTTACATCAAAGTTGACATAGAGACTTCTGGATTTTTTTAGGTGATTTGGCCTTAAAATTTACAGTCCACAAAAATGTTAAATCCATATATGGTGTGTAAAGTCTGTCCTCCCCCATTTTCTAGTATACATAAATTTGATTTTCACAATATTTTTAAAACTAAAAAAAAAAGTGACTTTCAAGCAAATATAGCTAGGATTTAAAACAGCCAACAACAATTGTATACTGGTTACCTGTATTGCTGCAATAGCTTCCACAGCACCAGCAGCTCCCAGTAAATGGCCAATCACAGACTTTGTGGAGTTCACCCTCAGCTGTAAATAGGGGAGATCTCATGTAAATAGGGGAGTTCACCCTCAACTATAAAGCAGTAATGTTAGAAAGAGGGAGGCACATAATAAACAAGAATGCATCATGCTTACAATGGGATTTTGGCCAAAGCAATGCATGAGAGCTTGAAACTCTTTAAGGTCTCCAGCTGGGGTGGACGTAGCATGTGCATTTATGTAGTTCACATCCTCCCTGGATACACCAGATTGTGCTAATGCCTTTTCTACACAGAGAATGACACCAACTCCTGTTTGGTAAGGAAAAGGAATGTTAGGTAGCTTAAAAAAAATGTCCACCAAGAAATGTATATTGCAACTATAGATATACAAAGATGTTGGCAGTTGGGACCTTCAAAATAATTTTGAAAAATAGATGCCACAAACTGAGGGCAAGCCCTGGCGCAACTGGTAAAGTTGTTCCTTTGGTGACCTGTAGGTCACAGGTTCAAGGCATGGAAACAGCCACTTTGCCAAAATGCAAGGGAAGGGCTGCATCCTAATATGCCCATTCTCCCCATACCCCCATACTAGCAGGGGAGCACTTTGTGCACTGGGTGATCCCTTTAGATGCCACACACTGTTAATTCAGCTCTATCTACAAAATTTCCTCTCAGGGAACTCAGAATCAATGCAAAAGAGAATCAGAAACCTAAGTGATGGTTCAGCAAGAAAGAACCAATATGCTGGCCAGGTCATATTAAACTGCATGGCACATACAATAGGGCATACATGACGAAGAACCAAACAAAGACAAATTTCTAAAATCTCTAACTGGTGGTTCACATCAATATGCCATCTAAATTCTCATTGTTTGTAAATCTATTACCATATATCATAAATTATCATTCTACTGACATAAAAGTTGTGAACAGTTGTTTGTTGGATTCTGAAGCACCAGTTTCATTGACTAATACAGCAAACTGCAACTCAACTCATAAGGTCTGATTGAACAGAAATGCACCAGAAAGACAATATATAACACGATGAGGACATGGAGTTCAAAAGTGCCAGACTAACAGAAATACTAACAAAACACAAGAAGCAGATTAACCCAATATCCTATGTAATTAAACTCAACTCAATAATCCCTGGTACAAACTATTTTTACTGTCAAACTAATCTATATGCTCATTGATGGCTACCCTTTTTTGCCTTGATAGGGCAGTAAACTCAACTCGGCCTCAATCCCGATATAGTTGGGTTAAGCTACACATTTCATTTCCTCCATTTTACTTGGTCTAGGAGAGCCTTGATAGACCACTAGATGAATTTATTTTGGATAGCCTTTCTCAAGAATTAGTGAAAGGTTTACACTATCTCCTACTACCGCACTCCCTTTTGGACAACCTATGTGAGCAATAAGTATGGCAAATTGGCAATCCTTAATGGTAGCCATGATAAATGGCAGAAGCACTATGAAATGCAAGCACTGGTTTAGCCATTAATACAATACCAAATGGATTCAGGATGATAACAAAATACTGTTGTCAGCTCATCCAGCCACACAAGAATGCATGAAAATATGAAACCAAGACAAAATGACAAAAACAACCCTTCAGCATATCTTAGAAATTCCATGCCAACACGAGACTTCATTCAGTGTAAAATTGCAACTACAAAGTTACACATTACCATCAGGACGTGGTTCAGTCATGTGATAAGCATCACAAGTAAAGCTTCCTCCAAGAAATTCTGCATAGATATTTGCACCTCTTTTCTGCAAATTAGAAATTGACCTATCAATTAACTACTCAAGGACAATTTTTTCTCCTTATAATTTTATAGCTTACTATCTCTGTGTTTTAAAATTCAGAAATAAGAACAACACGACAAGGCAGTAGTGCTCGAGAAAATGAGAAACAAATGATGAAAGTTAATAAAAGCATCGATATAAAGGAGTGACCATAGAATGTGGCCCTAAATAGGACTGGAAATATAGGAACTAAATACTTACACCAAGTTGAATACAAGGAAAATAATGCACCTTTGGCATGGCTTTGTTGAGTTAATTGCAAATACCTTAGCATGTTCTAGTTCTTCTAAAAGCAGAACACCAGCTCCTTCCCCCATCACAAATCCATCCCTGTTCTGTTTATCACCAGAAAATATATTCGAGTTAGGTACCAGATATCAGGTTAGAAAATAAAATATTGAAGCTTTTGGGTAATGACCTCCAATAACAACACACACAAATCAAATGAGTGACTTCTGCAGAAATATTAGAAACTTTATAAGTACAGAAGCTCAGATTCCAAACTTCTTGAATGTGGCATTCAAACAACTAAAACCAATGATAAGAGAATTGAGCAATGAAACCATATAATCTATAAAGTCACATATAAAACAGATATTTTAGCCATTCAATTGTGAAAGTAATAATCATTTATTGCCATTGATGCACTTATATGTACCAAATCTTTCTTTCACTGACTTCAGTAATATCATATTTAAAATTAATAATTTTCCACAAGTTCTAAGATATGGAGATTGAAAACGGGGTAGGTGGCCAGGTGGGAGTTGAGAAACAAGAATCACAAAGAATATTGATATATTACCATATCCCAAGGTCGGGAAGCTTTTGTAGGATCATCATTCCTTTGGGAAAGAGCTCTGCATGCCACAAAACCTCCCAAGCCTGCACCAAAGATGAGAAAATAGTATGCCAAATACATGCAATGCCTAAGGTAAAGATCGGATGTGCAGAACTTATGAAAGGAATTACCAATAGGTATAATTGCGGCATCTGATCCCCCACAAAGCATGATATCCTGCTTGTTCAAAACAATTTCAGGAAAAAAAAAAAAAAAAGCAATAGATACACATAGTAGAATATCTCATGCATTGTTCAACATGTATTTTGCAAGACACTCACAGCTTCGCCTCTAATGATGTGGTTTGCTGCATTCAATATACAAAAATTGCTGGTAGCACAGGCAGTAGAAATTGAATAGTTTGGCCCCATCCAACCCTGCAATTAAATAATAAAAAAAAAAAAAACACGAAGTCTATATTACCAGAATCATTAAGCTGAATCTCAGTATTGCACCTCTCTTAAAATTACAGCTTACCAGGTCCATAGCAAGCATGGCAGAACCCATATTTGTAGTTGCAAAAGGTACACAGAAAGGATTCATCTTCCTGTATGAGATCCTTAATGCTTCAATTGCATCATTGAAAACCTATACATGATCACCCAAATAAGCAATATAAATCAATGCTATATTACACAGATTGAATGGACTTTTTGCATGTCTGAAATTTCTGTGAGTCTAATATAGGGTATTGTAATGCAAGTCTTTTATAGGGGAAATAATAAACACTAAAAACAGCATCAGCTCCCATTTTTCTGAAGCATAAAAAATGCTGGTGCTGTCTCTAAGTTGACATAGGCAACAACTGGTGAGAAAATAATATACAGATTTGCTGCTGCTCTTGCAATGGGACATCAAATTCAAATTGGTCAGATATGATTTCTTAATTTGCTTCTAACCATTTAATATCATAGATTAATGTGTCTAAACCTGTGGGAATCTCAGAGTTACCTTCATGCCACCCATTGCAGAACCAATCAAAACTCCACACTTAGCTTTGTCCAACTCATTCATTATATCTTCAGTGATACCACCATCAGCCAAGGCTTTTTTCCCAGCCGTAAGCATGTAAAGCATGAACTTGTCCATTCTCTTGGACAGTTTTGGTGCAATCCATCCATCAGTTGAGAAAGACTTGATTTCTCCAGCAATCCTCTGGCAAAAGGTAGAAGAATAAACCACAAAGGAAAGAAACAGAAATTCTTAGACCAAAATTCTTGGCAATCAACAGAAGAGAGATCTTGAATAAAATATACCGTTGGAAATTGGGCACAGTCAAAAGCCTCTATCTGACTTATGCCACTAACTCCTTCAAGAAGATTGTTATAGAAAACATCTGGATCATGACCAATGGGTGTAACAACACCCATTCCTGTCACAACCACTCGCCTTTGCTTCATAGTGGGTTTCTTCTTTGTTGCAACTTCCTTTTCAGGTTGCACAGCCACTGCCATGACTTCCCCTAAAATTTTGAATAGATAAACCACGATGGTATACATGTATCATATGTATGTAGTTAGTAAACAATTACACGTACTAGATGGCAGGACAACAGCAATTATCATGTGAGAGAGAGGCATGATTTTCAGACTTCAATAATGAGGACTCTTTAACCTCTTATTTCTGTACTTTGCAAAAGCTACAAAGTTTCATTTCATATTCAAGAATGCATCATATTCACATGGGGGGCAAATCATGCAAGCAAAACTACCCAGTTTTTGTTAACCAAAGAATAAAAAACTGCCTAGTTTTGCCGGCCTTCACTCCATCAATATCTTAATGGTATAAAAACAGAGCAAACAGCAGATAAATTAGCTCCAATACATGCTAGCGTACTTGAAACAACCCACTTCGTTAAATTGCTAAGTAAAGGCGCAGAAAGAAGAGAAGAGGAATGACTCTTCATAAAACCTAATCAGGAGAAAGAAATAAATAAATCAATTACAACTGAGCCAAACCACTCTATCAAGCTCATTTCAAGGTTTGTAGATTAATGTTTTGGTTCATGTAAAGTTTCAATAATCAATGAAAATGAGGAGGAAATCAAGATTCCAAATAGAAGAACAAAATCAGTAAATCAGAGTAGTAATTAAAATCAAATCCAACTTCAAATGAATGAAAAAGTAAACACAAATCAGAAAAATCAATTACCAGAATGGGCAGAGCGATTGAGTCTTCGCTGTTTGCGATTAAGATTTCTGGATCCAAAAAGGCCATTAGAGCTGTAGTATTGACTACAAGGCTCAAACGCCAAACAAGAAGACATCAATCCTTGAAAGCTCGATCCACACAAAGAAGACACCAAACCTTTAGACATAAATTCAGAACTGAAGCCAGCAGCAAAAGTATTGCCGGTGTTATTATATTTAGAAAGAAGAGCCCTTCTTCTACGAGCCCAACGGCCGAGTCTGTTACTCGATGGCGATGAGTTAAAAGCGTGGGGATTGTTCCAGTTTTCCTTGGCGCACGTGACGGACATGCAGGCGGCCACAAGCCACGTGCAAAGCGGAGAAGAGAAGGAAGCTAAACCTGAACCCATCATTTCTCTCTCTCACACAACTTTACAGATAGTTCAAATCCAAAACCCAAAAATCAATATAAAAAGAAAAAAAAATGTCAATGTCAATGAATGAAGAACAGTAGTACAGTGGAGTAGGAGATGATAGAACAAGCAAAGAGAAATGGTCGCATTCGATAATTGTGTAACAGAGAAAAAGTGTTAATGTGGTGCCGTTTCGAGACGCCAAGTTTTGGGCAGTTCTGAGAAACAGAGTGACAAGTGCGAGACCTGAGAGACTGAGAGAGAGAGAGAGAGAGAGAGTTTATAAAACAAAAAATGTAACAGAAATATGTAAGAGATCTATGACCAGAAATATTTGCTGCTTAATTATCGATTGTGTTTGTGTGTGGGATTTTTATTTTAAAAGAAACCTTTTGTTTTTATATAATTGGGGGGCACTCTCGTCATTCAAAATGACATTTCTGCCCATTTTTTTCTCTTCTTAAATTAGTCCCCCCTTTTAATTTAATTACACGTTTCTCATGGTTTTAATTGTTTCGTATCCCATTTTGGTTTAGCGGTAAAACTAAGTGGTGGTTTGATTCACTGAAAATAATGTTTGAAATCATAATTGAAATTGGTGATTTTAATTTTTAGTGTTTGGTTGGCCCAAAAAAAAAAAAATACTCGGGAGTCGAAATGTGATTTCTTCATTTGAAAGAATCACTCATTCCCCTCGCTTTACCAATAAATCAAATTCTCATTTCTATATGAATCAAGTTAAATATTTTGTTTTAGTCAAATATAAAATTAAATATTAACTAAATACATTTAAATAAAAATTAATTAATTAACATTTAAAATTAATAAAATTAAAATAATATCAAAATAATGATAAAAAATAAAAATTAATTTTATTATCTCAAATAAATATTTAACAAAATATAGAATTAAAATTAATATATATTTTTATATTAAAAAATTAAAGTTAAATATTTATTTAAAATGTTTTTCACTATTTAAAATAATTTAACATTTAAATATGACCATTATAATATTTATAAAAATATTATTAACAATATGCATGTACATTAATAATAAAATTTATAGAATTTTATTAAAAATTTTGCATTCATTCCGATTCCTATATTTAAAAAACAAAACAGACGTTTTTTATTCTGTATGATTCCATTTTCGATTCCAATTTCAAATTTGTTTTTGAATTGATTAAAAAATTTGAGAATAAAAAAAATTGTTCATATAAATATTCGAAATACTTAAACTTTATTTGATTTGATAATAGAACTGAGTTTAACTTCGATTAAAAAATTATCGAATAAAAAAACTGTTCATATAAATGTTGAAAATACTTGAACTTACTTGATTCAACTTGATTATTGTTAAATATTAAATTAATTTTATCTTTGACTGTTAAAATAAAAAAAAATAATAAATTATTATATATAATTGGGCAAATAAATAAATTTACTTGCACTTTTTGTATTTATGTAATTATATCTTCTTCTTTTTTTTAATTTTATTCCAATTTAAAATTTTAGTTGCAATTTTATCCTAAGTTGTAAGTATAACAAAAATTTTATTAATTAAAAGTTAAAAAACAAAATTGGCACTTATATTTTATTGTAAAAAATATTTAAATTTTGATTGAAATTAATTGAACTATTTAATTTTCTAAATTTGATTAATTGGCTTATTTTTTTTTATTAGTAGTTTATCAAATTTACAACATAGGAAACCCAATTAATTCAAATTAAAGTTTAAAAGTTAAATTGATAGTAAAATGAATTTCACCTTTTCTCTTTAAATAAATATGAAATTATTATTATTATTGTTAATTTAATTTCAAAGTATAATTTTTTTGACTTTTGAGAAATATATTCAGATAAATTTATCATTTGAGTTGAATATTATAATATTTAAAATCAACTCGTGGACTTGTTATTCAAATTACTTGAATTTTACAATAAAATTGACCCAAATTCAAATATTTTAGAATTTGAGTTCATGATACTAGAATAATTTAATTTATTTATATCAATGAGCTTTTGATTTAATGGTATTGAAATTATCTTCAAAATTAAAAAGTCTAGTATTTAAGTCATAGTCATAGCCAAATTTAAAAAAAAATAATAACTTATTTATGCCCCTACTTACCCTTAAAATTATATCAAATAATAACTATAATATTTTTTAAAGTCATACCCAAACAATAGCTCTAACTCCATTATAAAAAAAAAATCATAATAACTTCAACATTTTTTTTTTTTTAAATTTCAATATGAATCGATCAAATACAAAGATTTAACTGTGTAAAAAATTAATTTATAATGTCAACTAGTCCCTTAAGAAAATTGATATATATATATATATATAATTTTATTAAATTTGAGTCATACTTATTTTAAAAATTAAAATCAAGTGCCAACAAATATTTAAAAAAAGCTATTAAAGGGCTAAGTTAAGCCCAGCCCCTAAGTGAGTCAAACATTTGGCACTTGGCAGTGGCGTTAAATTCTGAATTAGTTTATTGAGGGAGAGATCAGAATCTTCAAGTTCAACGACTGCTGTCTCCATTAATATTTTATTTAAATCATTTAAAGTCACTGTATTTCCTTGTTTGCATAAAAGTGCATGAATTCCACTATATTCATTTTTATGGGGAGAAAATTAAATATTTATTAATTTATAAAATAAAATAATATAGAATTATGAGATCTTAAATTATTATAATTTTTCAAAATTAATATCAAAACAAACTAGAAATATAAATAATAATAATAATAATTTCGACTTTAAAAAATTGGATAGTACTCGGTGGCAAATAATAGCTACCTTTCGATTCTTCTAATAATTTTTCTGCGAATTCGATCTGGATACCAATAAATATAGATTCGATGCCAAAAAAAAACTTGAAATTTTGATTGAACTATCAACCAAAGAATAAATCAACAAAAAAAAAATTCACTATAAAAAGGATAAAAAAAAAACAAATAAACAAACCTTCAGAAAGGGAATAAATATATATAAAAAAAAGATATGTTAATAAAAAAAATAAATATGAATATTATTAAATAATAAAATTAAAACTAAAACAAAAAATAAAAGATAATGATTTACCGTCAGCCTAAAAAAGACCGACAATGGTATAAGAAAATAACGAGAAAGAAAATTTTTTAGAGAGAATACTATATTCATTTAAAAATTATGAATTTTAATTTAAATTAAATTAATTAAAAATTCTAATATTATTTCTTTCAAATTAATAACCGATAACTCTATTTTCTTAAGAATTTAATAATATTATTATTTATTTTGAGAAATAAATAATTATGATTCAGTTCTTGAGAATTTAATAATATTATTATTTATTTTGAGAAATAAATAATTTTAACAATTTATAAATAAATTATAATATGTTTTGAGTATTTTTATTTTATTTTGCAGAATAAAGAGAATTTTGAGATGCTATACAAAGGAGGTGGAGATTGTCAACAAATATGGGTGTCTAAATTAGGTTGCCTGATATATGCAAATTATTAAATATGAGTGCCTAAATTAAGTTACCTAATATATACAAATTGTCAAATATGGGTACTTAAATTAGATTGCCTAATTTAGGCAAATTGTCAAATGTGAGTGTCTAAATTAGGTTACCTAAATTTTGTTGACTAACCTAAGCCACTGATGCAAGCAATGATGCAAGATAGTGAAAAAAAAAAAGATGAAAATTGTCTACAAATAGGCATTACCACCACTATTTCAAGACATCATTCAATCATTCAATCAATTAGATAGATTTATATTTTTTTAGTTTCATTTCTTTTTATTTTTATTTTGTTTAAAAAGAGAAGTTTTGGAGTTTGTCTATATCAAAGATTGTATCCCTAAAAGAGTTATTTCTAATTTTTTATTATTCAATTCAATAATAAATTGTTATTATGTTTTATATTAGATTGATTGTTAATTTAATTGTTTATTTTTTCTTAATTATGAGTAGCTAAATTTATTTTTTAGGATTTAGATGTAATATTTTGATTTGCCTATAACTATTTTTGTTTAATTGATTTGATTTTGATTATTGGAATTAATCTTTTATCTTAGAACTTAATACTTGTGAATAATTGATCACTATTTGCATGTTTAAAAATATTATGTGAAGTAGCGAGAGTGAAAGTATAATATTAGTTCATTAAGATATTAGACCCAGGAAATGTATTGTTTAGAGATAAGAACACTCCTTTGTAATTAATTAAAGGACTTTCATAAAACTTAATGGGTTTGTATTAATTGCTTGTGATCACGAGAGTAGATATAATGTTAACATAAATACTTGTGTTATGTCTTGAGAGAGAATATCATATAATTTGGGAAAATCTAATCATTAATTCAAATAAAATTAAACCAATTTAGAGAACATAGAAAAGTCATAAGTAATCAATTGATAAAATCTAAATCCTAAATCTCTATCATATATTGAATTTGTCTTTTAAATTTTCTTACATCTGTTTTAATTTTTTTTTTTTTACAACTAAATTGATTTTCTAAATAATAGAATAATCATATTTTTTGGTAATTGTCAACGTCTTCCTTGTGGGATCGACATTCTATTCATATACTATTATTTACCCACGATTTGTACACTTGTAGATTTAGTACAATATTTTCTTTAAAAATGAAAATAAAAACTTTTCATTTTCAATGAAAACTAAAAAATGAAAACAGAAAATTTTTTATGTAACTAAACAGGCCCTAAAACTCTTAAATCAAAGTAATTACTTTTAAACATGCAATCCGAAAAGTAAAAGTATTATTGAAAAGAATAAAAAAAAATTTAAAATACAACTTAAAAATTATAAAATTAAAGAAAAGATACGTGTTAAACTAATAATAGTTCATTATGTATTTGTGTTGTGATATTTGGACGGATTTTGAAGTATTAGAGTCAAATAAATTATTTTACTCTAATTTAAGCTAACAGTTGGATATAATTACACTATAAAAAAAAAATTATTGGATATAATTATAAATTAGTAATCAATATGAATTTTATAGAGTAATTTATAAAATTTTAAATACCGGATAGAATTGAAAAAATAGAATAAGTTAAAAATATATGAAGTTATTAGGTCTTATTATAAATAGGCATCAAAGGTTGAATCTCACCGATATTAAATTCTTTCTCCTCAATGCTAAAAAAAAAATAAGCATATTTTTCTCTTGCTAATAAATTTCACATAAAGAGAGATATATTCCTCCTCTTCAATGCTCAAAAAAATAAATAGGTGTTTTCTCTTGCCAATAATTCCACATAGAAAGAGACAAAAATAAGATAGTGATTATATATATATATATATATATATATATATATATATATATATATATATATATATATATATATATATATATATATATATATAAGAGTTTT